>OZ020256.1:10579887-10849634 GCA_963971285.1 Astropecten irregularis | reverse complement strand
TGTACATACACAAGAAACATTAACAATACAATGTTTTGAAAAATACCAGGAACTCAAATAGTTTTATTTTGCATTTTGTACAGTTGGTATTTTTTTTAAATAAAGCAAAGCTTAGAGAACTACATGTATAAGACGTCCATCTCAAGTAGAGGCAATTTGTTTGAACAGCGTGGAGGCAACCAGCTGCATAACATGCTGATGGGAATACTTTGGTAGAAGAAAAGTCATTTACATGTATTTGACACTGATAGTGACTTATATGTAATAATGTAAACATTGAGAGTTGGATACATGTCTCTTCTTGGCAAAGAATGCCTGGTACTAAAAGTAATGTACAGTGGATGGGTTCATACGATATGGCCCAATTGAAAAAACAAAAATTGAACAAAACAAACAAATAAAACCTGGATGTTTTAATTAACTCATCAATGCCACGAGTTGGCCTTATTTCCTGGTGGTGCTTTCAGCAAAATTCTGATTATTATACTGTACTTCCAGCGTTGATGCCTATTTTTTTAAAGCTTTTTATAACTGAATATTCCTCCCTCTAATACTCCATGAAATGAAACTTGAAAGCTCAGAATGTTGCTTTTCCACTTCAATCCTTGTTCATTCCATCACCTGTGGTTCAGTATTGTCAGGGACTGAGGCACTGAGCCTTGCATTGAAATTTTGATTTTTTTTTCTGGTTTCATATAAATAAATCTGAATTCCCAACAAAGACCCAATTAGGCTTGAGCACTCATGTATGTCATGTATGTCAAATGCAGCCTAGAAAGGACTAAATGTTAGTTGCATGTGCAGCTATTCAAAGGTAACATTTTGTTACCCATTTCAAAATCTCCTGAAACACTTCACATTTACATCAAGGTGAGGAGGATTGCATGAAACAGCACCAATAATGTTATAAACTGTCCCACGGCACTGGAAAACCATTTGTCAGCTTCGTCTTGCGGTAATAACATTTCAGATAAATTTGTGTCACTTCCAAACCATTTTCCGTTGCTAGGTTGCAAAGTGAGATATGAATGCCTGTATACATGTGTTTGTCACATGTGAACCAGACAATTGTCCTTGACAACAAAATATTCATGTTGAGTGAGGGCTGGCTGCCTAGGCAACAAGAAAAGCTCAGTTTAAGATTGAATTTGGGGCCGTGATTCATAATGCAATGTAGGTCTCAGTCATGGTATTGGCATTGGTGTGCTGAGGTGCATAGTGTACGTATCCCTCAGTGCTGTATGTACATGTATACCAATACCATACCATAGGGCATCTTTCAAGAGCAGTTGAGTTAGAACCACTCTATGGCCGGGTCTTGCGCACACTGTGTGTGTATTATGAACTATTCATTAAAATAATGCAACTTGTGAGTTGTGAGTTGTGTGTTAAAACACAGTCTCTACTTTGCCAAATCTTAAGGAGAAACATCGAAGTTAAACGTTGAAAGTTTGATTGAAATTTTGTCTTTTAAAAGTGGTACATACGGTATGATTGAACCCACAACATTGTTGTTTATTTTGGGCCTAAAGATCTATGAAAATCTTAATGGAAATATGTAATATTTCTTCTGAAATGCAGTTGCAGGACAATATAACAGAAAAAGAATTTGAAGATCAAAAAAATTGTGTCAGCTAATTTAAATGTAAAACAATAAAATTGAATGCAACAGGAATCTGAATAAATTGGCCACACTGTCCCATTATTGACCACTTACATGTAACTCTGTTGCACAAACAGGCAAGCCTTGTCACAAGGTTACATAGTGAGTTGATAATCAGTGCAACAGCACTTGTAATATCTGTGCACTTTGAGCATATCCCCAGTATTAGGGTGAAGGTTATTCATTATGCTTGGTGCATGTGTGGAGTACTGTACATGTAGGCCCTATAGTGTATGTATACATGTACATGGATAGTTACTGTAGTGTAGGCTAGCTCTCAACCACATAAATCTCTACATAATAAAACCCTTGTCTTCCACAGGGCAAATATGCTAACCTCACACCACAAATCAAACTGTAATTTGCTTAATTTATGCACGACCCACTACATGCCTTCTGTGGTGCAGAGTCTAAGCCACTGACCTCTCATTAGTTCACCCAGTATATTGTTTTATCATTATCAAAAGGTCTCCAGTAAGCTGAGGTGAATCTCAAATCTAATAGGACAAGAATATTATATTACTGCTTGGGAAGATCTTGTGTTTGGACATGGGATTTCAGACATGTGCCTTAAGGACATATTTTGTTGATGATAAATGTAGGGAGAATCCCAAAGTCTAAAATATCAGTGCCAATGACTGAGTGAGCTGAATATTTCTTTCAGCTTGTGATCAATACTTCTGTCCATTATGCAAAGAAGTACCAGTATTTCAAATGTCATTAAAAAACAAGTGGCCGCAGTCAAGTTATATGGGAGTGCATAAATTAGATTCATACCACAGGTGTAGAACAATGAAAAAGCATTAAAAAACCCTGGAAAAACAATGAAAATTGAAATGACTTACATATGTCGATCTCATCGTCGGTCTGTGACATCCCGATGCACTCAAAGTTGAAGCTGATGAGAGTGTCTGAGAATGCTCGCTGTGCTTTCGACAGATCTACAAGGATACATAGAAAGACGAGAAAAATAAACAAATATAACAAATGTTTCACTCTTCAGAAAAAAAGATAATAAATTATGATTTTTGGGGGGTGGGAGCTGCTTTATGTTCTCGCTGCCCACCCTCAGTAGTTCTTCCGAGCTAGCAAATTTTGCAGCAATCCGTCAAATACAGGTATTGTAGTTTACATACAAAATAATAACAGTGTATAATTTTAAAAAATACTAAAAATATTTATAATACTATTCAATAGTAATACAGGTTATACAGCTAATACATGTAATATTTAATAAAGACAGACAAATTTTCTTTCGTATATAGAATGACCCAGTTTATTCAATTGATGATTCATCGTTCTTTCCTAACTTAAGACTGTCTAGACGCCTACAACATATTTCGGATGGTTTGCATATACATTGTATAGATGTACAGTATTTGTTAGGAGATGATAGAGATCTCAATTCTTAATAGTTTCATCTTTACAAAATAATATTGCTAGCATTAAAAAAAATCCCCATCAGTCATCATTTGCTATTTTCTAAGGAATGTCCAAGCAGCCACCCTAGGACACCGTGGCCCCATCATCCTGGTCAATGGCCTGGCTGAGCAGGCGGACTCCATCAAAGTTTCACCAGTGCTAGGAGACAACTCTCTTTATACTAGAATCTACTGCAAAGACCTTGAAAATTAATCCTTATTGCTCCAAGGAAATGAACTTCTGAAGAATTCAGAATCAGAATTAGAATGGGATACGTGTCCCTAGATGTTAAGCTCAGCAGCTACTTAGTGATATGTCTCATCTAATTTACACTGTGAGTACGAAGGAGAAACAAATGCTGCAGTACTCAGCTGTCGTGAAATAATAGTTCATCCTATAATCTTAGTCATGTCTCTATACTACATGTACAGGGGTTGATTTCACCAAACTCTTCCTAACTTATTATCAATCGTAGGACTTTTGATGCATTGCAGCCCTACGTGGGATAGGCTCCCCTGTGATGGGTTATCCTTCGTAACTCGAGTTACGATTGATCGTAGGGCTTTGTGAAATTGACCAAGTACATACATACAAACATACATGTACGTGCAGAGTATCGGTACATATTGTAACTGTACGTGAACATGAATGCACATAATACTAGTACGTATGTTGAATACTGGTCTGCAGGCAGTTCACATGATAATTACATCATATTCATGGAATGTGAACTGGTTATCAACTGGGTGACATTCAGGACCATTCATGATGTACGCATACAGATAAACACAATAATTAACCATGAAATTATTCAGGAAATGCATGCCTACACATGTACATTTATATTACCCTACATATACAGTATGTCTAGGTTTTGAGTCAGGTACAGTATGCACCAAGTCCACTGAATACTGTTCATGTGCCTCAAGACTTCAAGTACAGGACTGTGCTACCATTTTTGATGTACAGTAGGCATTTACAATCTGAGCCAATTGGATCAGTCAGCTATTTTCAGACTAGCTCTCTGCAACTTCCAACTGCCCAACCATTCACACATACTGTACATGACAAAAATATAGGTCTATCACATTACTCTTTGATACAGTAGTACATGTATGTACATGCACATATGTACAGTATAGTCGCTTAATGTGGAATAGCTCCGCCGGCTGCCAGTATTCCCAGAAACAAGCCTGATATAACCACTGGAGTGCTCATGACGAGTGTTTTCTGGATTTGTTTCTAAATTGAGTGCAAAACATGTATCACCAAGTAATACTCATGCAGGCCTACAAATTGGTTATGCAGTAAGGGGCCGTCCATAAAGTACGTACGCACGAAGGGGGGGAGGGGGGGTTGTTACCGAAGGGGGGGAGGGGGGGTTCAGGCCAATGCGTACCGTACGCAAACGAAAATTTTGCATAGCATTATCGCGCGAAAAGAGAGGTAAAAACGTGAAAAAAGCACCGGGATTGTTTTGTTTTTTCCTTTTTGTTCTTATTCAACATGATAAAAAATAGTAAAATTCATCTGTTAATGTATAAAAACCTGTTAAACTTTAGTCATTCATTTCAGAATTTGAAAGTGACGTCCCAATAACGGTACCGGCCCGGATTACAGTGACATTTTAATGATGCTATAAGCAAGGGACCACGAGAAGTGAAAAACCTAATGTGGAATGCGTATGCGTACAGGGGGGGAGGGGGGGTTGGTACCACTGCGTACGCCATGCGTACAGAGGGGGAGGGGGGGTCAAAAAAGTCGGCATTTCGTGCGTACGTACTTTATGGACGGCCCCTAAGAAGCCTCGTTTACTTAACTCCTACTGGCAGGATATTTTGCTTTTAAACATCCAAATCTCGGGAAACACTGCACACAAAATCTCAGGGTTATGAACACCACTGCAGGCTAAATATTACTCCTATTATTGGAATGGGATTACTGTGTGTTATAAATGTATTAAATGTGCTTACATGTGCAAGTACATCCATGTACATTTACATATTTAAAGTATCTGGTCTGTCATATCTGTGTACATGTTCATGTAATGCAGTAACTAAATACACTGCCGTGTACATGTACATGATGTATTTGATTTGGGGCTATGCTATAGGTCATCCAGCGGTCGAGCCATGCTAAATACCGGTTCTCTCTTCCCTGGACAGGGCAGACATTCAAGAGAAGGTTGTACAGTTGTTGTACATACATGTAGGCACTAGGCCTAGTATACTACATGTACATATTGTAAATAATTTACATGTGTTTGATGATATTTGAAGCGTGTTTGAAGGTTGAATACAAGTACCATATTAACAGCTAGTGTCCTCTGGATATGAAAGTATTCATGTGCCTACAGGTATCTCTCTGTAGAATAGAAAAGAATGTAACAAACCAGAGGTTTTTAATTTGACGTCCCAGCCAGAATGCCTCTGGCTTTTGGCAACAGGAAGCCAGCATGTACATGTACACCAATGTGCAGCATTCATGTACCGTTGACATTTAACATACATAGTACACGTATGTAATCTTATTCAGACTCACATGATATCAAGTTACAATGTCACCAAAGGTAGACGTACATGTAGATTACACACCTGGCCATTGTATTGAACATGTACAATGCTTACATCTAGTTTACTAATAGTACAAGTAACCTTGTTTGTCATGGAGAGTTCACAAACTTTGCTCAATGGTGCATGATATTTTCAGTGTGTGATATAATTAGCCCACACTAAATGGCAAATAATGCTTATTGTGTGTAAAGCAGTAACTTCCGTGAGATTAATAACCAGATGGGTGTGTCAATCTTGTCCTCAATCAGTGCTCTACCTGTCATAACATGCAAATACACAGCTACTGTGATACATGTACACAGTAAAGAACACAGATAGGCCTACAGTGTACATGGCACTGAGTGTGTGATACTGCCTGGCCTGGGTAACGTATTAGACTAATCATGAATCAATTCTTACAATTCCTGTCAATATCACAGTGTATATTGAACGTCACTCAGAGATGGGTTATTGATTGCAATGTGTGTAGGCAGTTGACCTATTGCAGTATTGGGTCAGCTGAATGTAAGAGAATCCATACGATTACGTGTTACAAAATATGTATGTTCATTCTATAATAAAATATATGTGTCTGTTCTGCCGTTGCAAAATTTGTACAGTACATTTTGTACATGTACACTGTACATGTATACGGTACATTACATTTATGTAAATCAGTTAAACTCCACAAACCAAATTATCAATTAATTGAGATGGAACTTGTACAATTGTACAGACTCAATTGCTTAAATTCACACTTTCCGATTCCTTTTCTTACTCACGAGTCCCCACAGAAAAAAATCTGCCTCCAAAATTATAATTTTGCCCGATTTGGCAGTGAATGTATTTGTATAGATGTGAACATGTACAGACATGTTCAAGCATAACTGTCTGCATAGCAAATGAATGATGCCCATAATAGTGTGTTGCTGAGCACAGTTCATATGGTATCATTAGAACTGTACAGTATAGGTCTTCACTGCATGCATATTCATTTCATTTAGGCTAAGGCTGTTCGTGTAAATAGCGGTTTCATTTAAAAAGAAACAGCTTCATTCTCTCCAAACCACCCATTGACATTTGAGGACCTTTCCCAGAATGGGACAATATGGACATTCAAGAATCTAGTGCCCCTCCCCTTTCTACACTAAGTGTCAATCTAGAGCCCCTCCCCTTTCTGAGTGTCAATCTAGAGCCCCTCCCCTTTCTGTGTATAAATTTAGTGCCCCTCCCCTTTCTGGGTGTCAATCTAGAGCCCCTCCCCTTTCTAAGTGTCAATTTAGTGCCCCTCCCCTTTCTGTGTATAAATTTAGTGCCCCTCCCCTTTCTGAGTGTCAATCTAGTGCCCCTCCCTTTTCTGAGTGTCAATCTATAGTCCCTCTCCTTTCTGCCATGTCTGAGAGTCAATATACATGTACATGTAGAGCCCCTCCTCATAGGTAATAGGTAATTGTAGTCCAATGCATACCAGCCATAATTATGAATACTGTCTAGAAATCATCAAATCATGAAGAACAAAAAATAATACAATTTATCAAAAAATGCACACAGGGTACTTAACAAAATAGATGTTGTACTGCATATTGTGATGGATTCTTGCAATTCTTTATTTCATTTGTCCTATACATGTACCACATCTTCATCCAGCATCCATTCAATATCCTGCCAATAAAGCACCTTAAAATGAGAGCCCTGGATCCACATTAACATTTCATATAATAATTCCACACATATGAATGCCATAGCTAGGCTAATTCCTATGATTACACTGTGTGTGAATACATGAGAATTCAGCACAATAAACCTGATTGACGTCACTTATCCCAGGGCGAGCCCATGGCGCTTCACGATCCAAACCCTCCCCTCCTTCCCCCCCTAAAAGAAAATGATCATACTAATAATAAACCAAATACAAAGAAGCAATGCAGGAATAAAATCAAAGCTCCTTGGAGAGCTCTCTTCCCTGTTTCCTGATATGACTGAGGATGTGGATTAATTAGGCAAATGTTTGTCTTGAGAGACCGAGGAGGCTTAATCAACATGACTAGAGGCACAGTTACTTACATGTACATGTACAACTTCAATTAAATTATATTGAAGTAGCATGGAAATGTATGAAATGAAATAAGTAATATGGTTACTGTGTTTGTTTGTCTATGTGGTGCTGGGATTTGATATGTTTGTTTGTCAGGTTGTACGTTGATTATTCGAAGATGTTCACGAGAGAAATGAATTACCCATAGACAACTGAATACCAGGTACAGTGGAATGCCACTCTAACGAACATACCGGGATGCACAGAAATTGTTCATTATAGTGGTCATTCGTTATATTGAATAATGCTCAGCATGCCTAGATGCATTATACATAAAAATTGAGAGTCAAGGATGATGTTTGGTATAGCCAAACGTTTGGTATAGCAGTGTTCGTTATAACGGCGTTTCACTGTAATAATCACTATTCACATGTAGATTTTAAAAGAATAAATTTTATTTGATTACCGGGTACAATATATTGGAACGGGTTTGGGATTTTGATAGGTCAATGGAGGTTTCCAACCAACAAGCTGGTAAACAGGAAGTTAAGGTAAAGGGAAATCTCGACAGGAATTAGAGGAAAATAACAAACTATCAAAGCAAAATAAAAACTATAATTGGCAGAATTACTAGCACAAGCCAGAAGGTTTACACTCGGGCTCAGAAATTAATGCTTACCCATTTACCTGAGGTAAGTGGATTTTTGTGGGAGGGTCAGTAAGTGGATTTTGTGGGCGGTGAGTGACTGCGAGAACTGGGCGAGTTGCTGGCTAAGTGAAGTTGAACAAATGAAGCTTCAGGATGAAAATACAAATTTGACAGATTCTATTTTGTAACACTGATCCAGGGAGCTCTGAGCACCAATATTCAATAATGAATGCAGAGCTTTAACATTTATTTTTCAATTTGGGAAGCTAATTGGCATGTGCTGGGCAAGTAACACACAAAGAAAGAAAGAAATTTGAGGCTTGTTTTATGTTTTTTCTTTTATTCACTCAAGTTTGCTGTACACAAATAAGTAATATAAAAAATTCCTGTCATGCGATATTTTAAAAATACATGTACTGCCCATGCACTGTCTAAGGCAATGTACACTGTACACTGTACACGTACATGCTTGCACACATGTTTTACATTACTGCACATGTACTGCATGTGGCAATTATTACCCTTGACTGATCTCTGTACATGTCAAGTACATTTGTACATGTACAGTGTACATGTACATCTGTAAACTAATATACAGTATGGTACATGTACAGTATACACTGTATGACAACCAATAACAAAATGACAAATGAGAAATAATGAATTCACGCAGAATACGAGGCGAGGGATTTATCTGGCACAAACACAGGAGGAATGTCTCAAGCATGGCTCCAGGGAATCTCAGTAGGAAATCTTTGAGATGAAGGATGCGCTAGCACGGCCTGTCCCTGCTTGTAATCAAATCCACTCCTAAGAGTAGCATGCTCAGACCTTCAAGCTACGGCTGTATGCTGTGGTAGTGGTTAGGAACTAGGGAGGGTATGGTGCGCTCAATGCTGCAAGATAAATCATACATGTATACAGCAATCTGCAATGGGTCTAAAATTAGATGTGTAGTCTGCAGGGTGCAACTAAAATCAAAAGCAGCAAAGTAATCCTATTAACCAATTCACTCTATTTACCAAATGCTTTTCGATTATACATGTACATGTACTGTAATCTCCAGTAACACACAGACTGGTTTTGTAACACACATGTACATTACATTTAGTTGAATTGTAAAACAAAACAAACAAATACCACATGTCCATGTATAGGAACTTTAGAAAGGTGGTTCTGAAGAATCAGTCGCATGAACTCAATGTTCTGACCATAGGGATCTGATTGTCTTCTGAAATGAACCACTCATATAGGCTGTGGTAACGTGTGGTAATCAGTTCTTGTCGCGTGTGGTAAGGACAAGTACAAGTGCAGAGGGTTGGCGTTGCAAGTTGGTTCACGAAAAGTAAAATCTGACTACATCATGCATGTATCTTTACAAAATGTGTCTCCTGATGTATCCTTTCCACTTTTGACTACAGCCATGACATTATTTATCTTATCTTTTGATTTCCCATTTTTTTATTCCTTTTTCAATCATTTTACCTTTACAAATTGGGTCAAGATATATGCTGTCCATCAAACTGCTGCAACGACAGGAAGGAGCCAAGTACATGTAGGTTTCATGTCCAACATTCAAGGTGGTGCATGGTACATGTACTACATGTACATGACAAATACATGTATACAGAGAGTGGAGCCAGGAAGTACTGTAGATCCTGTGTACGTGTGAAATTGTCAATAGTCAGAGCAGCTGTGAAGAGTAAAAACATAAAACCCACATGATATGCATACTGTACACTGTACATGTAGGCCTACATGTAAATGATAATTAGTGAGATACATACAGTGTATATGTACTGTGTGGAAGATAATACAGTGTAAGCAGTACTAATATGTACATGTGTACATATGTACTGTACTTGTGAATTTTCCATGAACAGGTGTACTGTCCATATGTAATGCATTACATTAATATTGAATGATTTTACTATGATGTCCATTGCAATACTAAATCTCCATTAAGTGTAGACTCGTTAAATGACAGAGTTGTTCTTTTTCCAAGGTAAAAAATATGGTGCCAGCCACATACACATGTACAAGAACACTAATACAGGGTAATACTTGATTCAGCCCTCACATTTTAAGAGACCATATGTAGACCAAACATTTAATAAAATCCTTAAATTTGGAGCCTTGCCAAAAAACGCTGTTTAATTATGCACAAGTTCAAAGTGCAAAAAAACTCAATACCAGCAACCCCATAGAAATGGACAATTTCTGATTGCAAACAATGCTATCAATGTACATGTGTGTTAGACTGTGTTTACATGTAAATGATCTTGAAATGGAAGAGTGAATTTAATTAAAGCACACACAGGGCTATAGGAGATGAATACCTGTAAATTGGACATACTAAATCTCAACATTTCTGAAGGAAAGAGGCATACATGTACAATTTATAATTTATTCTGTCCATCCTAATACATGAAATTTTGACACAAAACATTCAGTCCGGAGAAAATACTCAAAAACCATTCTGATTTTATCACCAATCATAATTAGCCTAAAATATTTGAAGGAAGGGTTTCTACCATAACAATCTTTCGATCATGTTTCGCGGGTAAGAGGCTGAAAATGTCAAATTTTTGATGTCACAAATGCTGTGTTATCTTCTTGATAATCCTCATGTACACAAATAGCCAACGCAATTGAATGCATGAAATTCAGTACTGCAGGTGTAAGGTCTCAATTCAGGCTAGGCTTTGTGTGCAATACTGGATGGGCGTAGCGTAGCCACTGGATCTAGAAGACGATTCACAGGATTATACATACGCAGTAACCCCTATTGGAGTCAATGGTAAATTATAACAAGAAAACACCATCAACTTGTTTACGTGTATACTGAGTGTGCTGACCTATACACATGTACATGTACTGCACAACACATGTTGTGTGCTGTGTGGATGCTAGGATAAATTACACAAAATATGTTGAGATGAATCATCTTGATTTCAAAATAGTTAAGCCATATAGGCCTACTTCATACAGTACATGTACATGTAAAATGTCTCCAATTACAATGCAATAGGTTTCAATTCAGGGGCCTTTTTCATTGGAGAGATGTCTGTTAAAAATCTCTGATAGGTCCATGTAATGTATGTACAGTACATTTGTACACGATATATACTGGGTGTACTGATTTCTACACAATGTAGATATTAAATTGGTACAACATGCAATTGATAAATTTATTCTGGCATTATTTGTTTACAAGGACCTTTATCATTCATCTCCATTTACAAATAAAAGCGCTCTTAAATACAAATAAACTGCTGTGGGCTTTTCAGAATAAGATATATCCTTCAGGATAGTGTCATAGTGATATTACTTCATCTGATATACCAACAAACATACAAGGATCATCCAGGTACTGTAGTTATGGTCACGGCTGACAGCAATATTTATCCATGATACACACTGTAGATTTAACACATGCAGGCATATAATGCAGTGTAGTGTACAGTGCATAAAAAAAAACACTTGGCATGATATAGGTCTCCCACTTTAGGTTGAGAGTTGTTGAAAAATGTCATGTAAGGTTACACTGTTCACATAAACCCAAAATTCCTTCTTTTTTTGCTTTGAATGTACAGAATTAAACTAGCTATGTCCTGTACATAAAAATGCTCAATTTTACTATTAAAACAACAAAATATCATGATTTATAATAAGTTGAAATTAACACAAATTCTATAGGTCTCCCGTCTAGAAAACTCCCTCACAACACCACGTGGTGGCACATTATTTGGACTTTGACCAAATCATACTAACAGGTCTCATAAAACTAAAAGATTACAAAGGCAGGGTCATATTGATCTTGGGCTTTCAAAGTTCAATCATGCTCATACTACAGGATGGTTATATCAGCAAAATTTGGGTGGTTAGGACTGATATGACGGTAGCAAAATATCAGTCATGATTCTGAGAAGTTCAAATGTATTCATTTACATTACACTGATGAAATTGTAAAAAAAAAATAACCGTCATATTGTTTTGTTAAGGTTCCCCTTAAGAATTGATCTACATGTACCAAATGACAAACTCTAAATATATGCAAAATCATAGCATTACAATCAAATTAGGGGTGAAAAATTACGTCCTCCATATTTTTGTTTTTATTTAATTTTTAATGAACAAACCATTATGTACTTGTTGTATACTGCATGTGCGAACAGCCAACATTATTTTGATGTGCTGTAAATTATTGTTATTGCATTAAAACAGGTTCATCTGCCATTATGTGAGTATTATTAGCCTTTTCCTCCACACACCAATTAGCACTATAACAACCTGGCCCCAATGCCCTTACTGGCCTTAGTCTTTACACACTGTATAATATGATGGTGACTCATACACTGGCCTGTCATGGAACAGTCAAGCCACCAATCACTGTACTACTAGCCTGTATATGTTATACCAGTGCATGTACACTGTACGATCCGATCCACACGTACAGTGAATTAAAAATACTGACACAAGTCAAAGTCTGGTGCATCTGGTGCGTTATGCCTATTCACTGTACTGATGGTAGTTACCATTCCATTGATTGACCAGCAGATGCATACAATTCCCTGTATGATACAGCCTTGAGATTACCTTGACAGGTTACAGTGCTGCAAGGTTGGACGACCCATTGTCTGCTAATATTGTTTTCATGGTGGAGGGCATTTTATTCAATACATCTGTGTTGAATTGGGTTTTACAACGGTTCAAACACCAAATTTTGTGACAGAAAACGGCGAGAGAATTCAGATCAAGAAAAAAGCAATTAATGCTGTACTAGGCCTACTTTTTCCTTAACAATCTGATTATAAATTTGAAAAAAGAAAGTGTGCAAATAATTATGACACATAGGCATATCCTTCAAAATTGTGACTCATAAACAAGATGTCCATTCCCACTCTCAACTCTCAACTAAAAATCAATCAACACTTAAAAACAGTTAACATTATGAATGGTCCTTAACAGACCATTTCTCCTCCAAGTCCAAGCTGTCATTGATCATTCACAAATGTCAATTTCATTTTTCCGTAGACAACTAGACATTGCTCAAGATGACAGCCTACAGGTATTTTAGGCCTACATGTAATGATATGCAGTCATGATGAACTGCATGATATGTCTTTGAAGTGTGACTGGCCAAGTCAATCAATATGTGTCCTCTTATTGTTTGTCCTCAGGATAGGAGAGTTCACACCTTCAAGAATTGATTTCTCAATCTCTCTGATGGCCTAACACCAATGACGATCCATCAAGGATTTGACGGATATACCATGACGGCATGACATGAATTTATAAGCAAGACTCAATTCTGATTTTACTACAGTTTGCTATACACATAGATACCGGTAGACTATTACATTTTGTTGTTTTAATACTGTACAGGCCTACTCCTTTTCTACATACAGAAATAATTCCAATTTATATTCTGTAGGCCTACATGAACTCCATGTACCAGGGAATGACAATATTTAACCTGCAATTGAGCATGCTTATAAATGAAGAAGAGATTGCAAGCTTTTGGCCACAGGAGTGGGGACTGCCGAGTGCCAGGTTTTTTGACTGCACACCACATTGGCTGTTGTATGTGCAAACTTGACTTAAGCAATTCTAATGTGAACATTTGGACAACCCGGTTTATCCGTCGCAGCCAAATTCAACCCATGGGAGACAGGAAACTGGCATGCTGGAACTGAGCAGAACGCATACATGTAGATGTGGATCTATCATAACATTATTTCTTCAATCGTACACTGATTCAAAGGGAAGGGGGGCACACCTCATCTCAGATGCATTGAATTCTATATCAAGACCACATCTAAATGTCTGACAGTGTCAACTAGGATTCCATTAATACTGTACGACTCCCGTCTCATTATTCAGATATTTCCAATTCAAGTTGCACATTCGTGTCAAACATAACATACAATAGTGATAGTGTTAAAGAAAATTATGGTAGCACTTAAAGACAAACTAGGAGAATAACTACACTGTACATAAGCTTACATCAGATGAAGAAGTTGTTACTACGAAAGCTGTAGTTATTCTCCAAGTTAGTCTTCAAGTGCTACCCTAATTTTCTTTACCATTTCAATAGACTGAAACAGCTACCCACATTTTCTATAAAATAGTGTTTACACAAAGAATAATTGTCTGTGATATCTCTGGAGTTAGCGCCCTCTATGAAGGAGGCACCGAGCAAATAGGAATTCTATCCCACAGAATCCCAACATCTTCAGGCTATCCCTTGGGTAAAAATCAATGCATAATATGTTCACAAGCAAGCTGAGGAACCCACAGCAGACTACACAACATGCAGATCTCCCAGTCACAATGCGGTGTCATTTCCAATTTCCATCACTAGAGAATGATGACTCACATGTTTAGGGGGGGGGGGGGGTTGATCACTCACTCCGGCTACTCAAGCCACAGGTGGAATATCATGATTGACGACACACCGCATAATGACTGGAAAACACTGACCTCAATGTTTATTATTATTTTCATGAACATCAAGGGTGATTGGGTGGTGAATATTTAATTGGATGCAATGGATCATAGAATCCACGTTAAACAAACGTGTGCATGTATGTATACAGATTATATGTGTAGGCCTACATGTTAGATGGGTTTTTAACTGTACATATTTCATAAGTTACTGTATTTGCTGAAATTCAAACATTAACTGACTTCTGAATACCATGTGCATTAATTTCAGCAAACATGTTAAGTATGAAATTCAAATACAAGTCATATATTCCATACTTACATTTTTTAATGAGAGGAAATTAATGAATTAAGCAACTTGACTTAAAAATACAACTCAGTAGCAATTGTAATAGATAGTGGGTCTACATGAATATTGTCTTTACAATCAAAGACAATGTGATAGCGATGACACACTGAATCCATAGAGCTAGGACTTTATTGACAAATTGTGGAAACAACAATGTACAGTACGTGTACAGTGTACATGTACATGCAATTGGGTTTGGTTTTACCATGGAGCCACATGTATGGTGTGATGTACTCCAACTGCTGTTCATATCACAGACGACTGAGAGTCAAAGAAAATGAGATGTTTGCCATTGAATACTTGTCAAGCGATGATAATTGCACTATGCATGAACAAGTACAGGTGTTCAGTACATGTACATAATGTACATAATGTACAGTGGGGTAACTGTGCATGTAAGTAATTCTCTAAATAATTCTCCCCTCAAAATAGACTAAATAATTATTAATTTATAGAATGTTTATAATGCAGATATTAACATAAACAGTCAACAAATCCAAAGGATTGAAGTGCAATGACCTTTAGGATACATACAAGAACATACGTGTCATGTGATTGATGTCACAGATTATATGATGACATCATACACGTACTTCCTGACAAAGATCATCCGTGATACTAAAAAAGGCAACTCATGAAAGCATGCAGAAAAAGAAAGAAACAAACAAACATATCAATTGCACCAATATGACAATGCAAAATGGTGCAGGGGTTCCCCTTTTAAAACGAAACCTGAAAAAGTGAATATGTGATTACACAATTCTTAAGAATGCAATTTATACAGATTTTAGAATATAATGAGCTTATAGCCCAAACAGCAATTGATCGGTTATGACAGGTTTGCTAGAAGAAAGATATTAGTCTATTGGGAGGCCCCATCATAGTGTTGGATAGCTCAGGTGGTAGAGCGCTGGGAAATGGTATTTATATGGAAGCTAATGGATTACACAGCTTCAATTCTGTCTGGCAGTAGTTTTAGGCTTGGAACAATCTGATACAGGCTCAATCACTGAGTTGAATAGATCAGCTGGTACAGTAAATCAGAGGTCTAAGGTTTAAGTCATAGGCTCATACTGCAAAAAAAATTACATCAATTATTAGTCGTAGTTATATTATATTTTGTCTCTTTTCTAAATTAATCTTAGTACACCTGATAATAAAATCAGTAATTTCTTTTCTGTCATCATGGTGCTTTAGGGCCAAATTAGGGGCTGTGCAGTTAAAAACATCTGATAAAATTAATAGCATAATGTATCACATTTAAAACAATTTAGTTTATTTTTAAAATGGTCCCCATTTGATTGATTACTTTTTATACACACTGAATATATTTGGGGCATCTCATTTGCTGTTTTGACACAATGTGTCACAAAAAATTTACATATATTTCAAGAAATTTGCATACATTTGGAATTGCCCCCGTTTCCAAATTCTGGCTAAAACCTATACTCTAACTGGTTAAAAAAAAGACTCCATTTGGGGTTTGGTACACACTGTTATCGCGCCTTACCAAAGTTCAGGCAATGATATAGACTATACATTTCAACAAGTATCGTAGGTGGCAGTTATAAAGATATTCATCAAATATTGACCTGCCACGGTTTCTGCCATGGACAATGGAGAGAACATAATACCAATATGAAGGCCCTATTTGCATGAAGTCACTCCATGGAACCAAACGAAATACAATTAATTTTATTCACCTTTATATTTACTTTATCTCATTAGATGTGAATGATAAAATATTTCAGGATAATCCTGGTTGTTTGTACGGTAATATTATGACTGTTTTCTAAATAATCTAAAATACGGGCTTGATGGTTAAACCAATTACATGTATTTAAATACCATTTGTTACACCAAGTCTGAAAATGTAGATGTTACATTTTCTAAGAAACTAAAAATATTATGTGCATAGTACATGTTGTTGCAATTTGCAAATCAAGTAAAACTGTGAATGTGATTTTAAAGCAATTTTGCAGAATAACCCGCCACTTGAAAGCCATGTTTATGTGCATTTAAATTTAAACAAGAGTGGTCAAAAACGACATTGTACTTGTAACGTTAGTTGTACATGAGTTCAATGAGGGAGAGGCGAGTTGCGGGGTATTCTGCAATTAAGCTAAAACATTAATACCATTTCATAATATTACAGTTAGGCTTAATTACAATTAAAGTAGGCCCTAGCCTACTCTTCAGTGTTAGGCCTAATAAAAATTAAAATAGAACTTTGAAGCCGGCGTGTTCCTTTAACCCAGTGCAATAATGCCATGGCATTTCCAACTCTAATTTTACATAAATCGTAAACACGAGTTAGCCTACTGATGGATTTTTAAAATGGACATGCTATGCAGCTAATGAGTAAAGGTTGAATCATGAATGATACTCACTTCTGGCAGCGGCGAGAAGCGCTTTTCCATCCCGAATCAACTCTTTAATCGCCTTATTCGTGTGCTCAAGTTCATTTTCATGCGAATGTAAACTTTCCCGAAATTCGGGACTGTCAAGGTAGCACTCGCTAAACTCCAACGGTTGTAGCACCATCTTGATGGCAAAACAGAGTTCTTTGACGGTGTGAGACGATTCAGACACTTCCTGGCATTCTGCTGGCAGTCGTTTCGATAAATTCCCACATCAGTTTACGCCAAAATTGTCACCGGAATTGAGTTATGTACCGCAGTTGTACACTCATTCATGACAGCAAAATGAATAGTCCCATCCCATTTTCCCAATATGGCGAGAGAGAAAACTACGCATGCGCAAAGGCGTGATGACGACATCAAGAAAGCTGCATGCTGTGTTGGGACATTCAGGCTGGTAAAGAGACTATAATTGTGGGCGCGGTCATTTTCTTTTTATTGGGTGTGGATATGGGGGGGTTACTTTGGTACCCCTAAGTTCGGATATTTAATCAAAAAGTTAAATATTATGTTTTTTAACTGCGACAATGCTTAAAAACCAAAAAATGGCTTAGCATAAACAATAATTACATTTACCAAACCAGTCAAATTTCCATGACGCAGTTATCAAATGGTGTTCTGAGTGTTCTTCCCAGTGACTTTTGAATTCCATGATCCAAAGTAGGATTTTTTATTCTAAGATGTCTATTTGTGCTTGAACCTATATATATGCTGAAGAAGCCCATATGAAATTGGCCAGGGGTCACTCACGTAATAAAAACATCGGCAACACAAAATTAATATGAAACGTCTTAATTGAATAAATTAATATAAACAAATGAACTGTTCCAAAAGTTGCCAACTTCCTCATTGTCTATTCAAATGGAAAAAATGATTTTATTTCTGCAATTTTTTTTTAAACTTCAATCTGACAGTCTTATCAGTCTTGAATAAAATAAAATGCAATATATCTTGGCTGTTGTGCAGTAGCTACATTTGATGGTTTGTACGGAAGTTTTCATCATAGATTTTGCCAGAGGTAATAATATGCCCAGAAATATGGAATTATGACAAAAATGTAACTTTTTCACACTTTACAGAAGAATGAACAACATTGTTGAGATATTTGTTAGCTGTGCAAACTTTTGTCGATAGAGGGCGCTTTTCTAAATAAAAGGTGCTTTCCAAACACGTTCTATACCCTGACTCAACCATATCTACATACGTATAACTTTTTTAAGGAACCAATCTGTGGATCCATGCTTGTGAATCGTGTACAGCGCACGGTCAGCTGAGTTGAGTGGTAAGAATAATATTACACCTTTTTGGCACTTTGCTGGTTATAAATTGAATTTAAAAATCTGTACTGCTGTCGAGATACTTAAGAATCATCCAGGAAGCCAGTGTGATTGTATTTTAGGGCGATTGTAAAGTTCGGAACCCTCCTGAGTCCTGACTGTGTGAATGCTGGTCAACTCGTACACACGCCAACTCGTACACACCAACTCGTACACGCACCAACTCGTACACACGCCAACTCGTACACAAGAGGCTGGTCAACTCGTACATGTGCCGACTCGTCATCGCATGTTACCGGTCAACTCATACACAAAAAGCTGTATCAAATATTTGTTACATTCTATCTATTGGATCATTGTTCGTACAATGTATTTCCCTGGTTCATTATCGGATGTGTGTGCTACAATAAATAATACCATGGAGGTAGAAATCCATATAATTTTTTACTTTTTAAAATTCTTGAAGTCAGGAGGGCGCCTGACGCGTCTTTTCGATCCTAGGCACTAGCAGGATATTTCTCAAAGGCTAATCTTTACTTTTTAAACTTATTTTTGGTGATAATGATAGTAAAATAAACTATAATTTTGTTCTTAATATTGACTGAATTGTCTTCTTGTTTTGGTTTGGTGTTTCGTGTATTTATTTATTCTGGTTTACTATTGATGTGGCTTCATATAATTCTTGTATTTCTTCAAAGTTAATTACATCTTGACGTTTGAAATGGAAGACTTTTATTAATTGGGCGGCAATTCTTCTAACATCTTCTGTCTATTATTATCTCAACTCAGAAACTCCCACTCACTCATGAAAACATGATTCCATGCGTGACAACGAGTCCGACATGATTGCCTGCTTCAAAGTTCATGTGTTTCAAGTTCAGACCAAGTTGATTGGCAACTCTTCCAAGATCCCGATCCCGTTTACATTGTAGCATCATTTCTAAATTTATGCGATAACAACTTAAATCTGCAAACGAGTTTTGCGTAACTAGTTGCCAGTTGGCGTGTGTACGAGTTGACCAAGCTGTGTACGAGTTGGCATGTGTACGAGTTGGCGTGTGTACGAGTTGACCAATTTGTGTACGAGTTGGCGTGTGTACGAGTTGGCACGTGTACGAGTTGACCTGCTTCGGACTGTGTAGTGTGTGAGTGTGTTTTGTTTTTCCAAACACCGGTTCCAACGATTTTGATTGATCTGATTCTGAATAGGGGCCTAGGCCTTCTTCGTTCAGGGAGGGGGCGAGTCGGTCAGGGGCGAGTTGGCAAGGGGGGCGAATAGGTTAGAGGTGAGTCGGCTAGGAGTCCAGTTGACCTGTACTGGCTGTAGTGTTACGGCGTTCATGTACACGCACGCGTCACGCGTCACGCCACGTCATTACTTTTCTACTTTCTAGTCCACTCAGCACTCTGGTTAGTCTCGCTTACTCGTACCCAGACCCAACAGCTACAGAAGAGTCGTATTTGGGCGAGCTGGGTACCACACTAACCAGAGTGTACCAATGTAGACGAATGCAAGTGTTACCAATATGTTCGTTCTGTGGTTGTGCATGTACACTTGTACAGTATAGGATAGATAAAAACACAAGTGGGGTCCCTAACTTTATATTGGTCTCCTGTACTGGACTTATAAGCATGTTACATTGATGGCAACTGAGCTGATCTAGTATTAGTAGTACTTACTACATATTACTAATAGTAATTCTACAATGCTGCCTCAAATTTGTCATCGTAACGTGCACGACATAATTCATTGACGCTTGGAAATATTAAAACTTGTCTGAACCCTTTCACTTGTGCCATTCACACCTTGCAGAGAGAGAGCAACATTCGCTTTGTCTGGTCAACTCGTTATCAGCTCTGCGAATCACGATGCCTAAAAAAAAGACAGGAGCTCGGAAGAAGGCGGAGAAACAAAAAGAACGTCAACGAGAAATAAGAAAAAGCAGCGAGCAGAGGCAGATAGTGCAGTGGCCATGCAATTTCACCATGGTGAGGACATTACAAACATAGCTATCCATGCATCTAGTATATAATGTCATTACCTAATGACTATTTTATTAAATAATCATTCGTGAACATTTTAGCTGATATTGATGGCTTTTAAAAAGTATTGTAGAAACTAGAAAGGTCAAATTAGGATTTTAGCCGCTATGGTTGTTGCACAAAGTGCAGATGGACTGATTATTCCATAGGCAGTCTAGTTGCATGCATACAGACTGTCTTGACAATCAAGTCGATCATTTATTTTCTTTTTCTTTTTTCATTTTCACAGGAGTGTGATAAATGCAACAGGTAAGTCATTTTATTTGTCTCTGTTTAAAAAAAAAATGAAACAAATAAAGTATTTGATATGTATTGTGGAAAAGATTGCATGTCTGGGTTAAATTAAATGGATGCTGTTCATTGGTGCAATAAAAAAACCAATCTTTGAATAAATGAACTTTATCAGTCCTTTTCATCATCGTCCTATTATATCTATTAGAAGTTTAGAACCTGTCCATCTATTTTGCCCACAAGAATTTGGAACAAGTATGGACAGTTCTGCTTCAAAATATGCTGAGTTTTTAAATGTAACTTTTATCCTACCCAGACTTTCATCTCAACAAAAAAGATAGCTCCTCATTTCTTCTCCTTTCCTTTTCTTGTTTTCTTGACACAGGAGGCAGAAGAATCGAGCGTTCTGTTACTTTTGTAACTCTGTTCAGAAGCTTCCAGTTTGTGGTCACTGTGGTAAGTTTATATTATTTGTCTTCTTCTTGTATGCCATGATAGATTATCTACCATTAGTTTAATCTGATGCTACAAAATGGGAACAGATTCAATAATTGAGGCTCTGTTTATCACTGCAGAGAGATAGACAGTACATTAGTTCCCCAGTGAGTGTGTTACACTTCTCTCGTGAGATATTTGGTAGTTGCAGAGATTTTGATCAGATGAGTTGTCAGAATATTGACTTTTATTTACTGGACTGGCTCAACACTTTAAGGTACTCTCTCTTCATTTTGTATTTACATGGAATGCAGTGAGCTGTTGACTAATGCTTGTAGTTAGGACGTCAGGCCCTCCTATTCCTCCTAACTCCAAGCATGTTATGTATTTCAGGGCAATATTTTGGTTGATGAGCAGCAGTCTGCAGCTGGATGTTTGCACTGTTTTGATAATGATGGAAAGTTTAACTGTTGATGTGTTTGTCGGTCAGGTAAAATCAAGTGCATGCAGAAGACAGGAGATTGTGTTGTCAAGCATCCAGGGCAGTATACCACCGGTCTCAGTATGGTGGTAAGTTATCATGTCCAGTGTCTCTTAGTATATAACACACAGTATTATTATAAGGCAAATCCAACCTGGCCGTAATGGCGTTGTCCAATCACAGTGCAAAGAATCTGTTGACCCTTTCCAGATGTGCATTGGGTTGACAAATTCCGTGCATTGTGATTGGCCAACGCGTTGCAGACTTTTTTAGACGCACTAATGTGAATCGTCCATTTTCTAGTTAGCAAATTATTAAACTATTAGCATGATCAGTCTTTGCTGAGTACTAGTCATGATTGCAAGCCATAGCCTCAGCCTCAATACAAGAATGGATTTTCATGTGAATTTGTTGGTGTACAACCTCAGGGAGCTATTTGTGATTTTTGCGAGGCCTTCATCTGTCACGGCCGGAAGTGTTTATCTACTCATGCCTGTGAATGCCCACTGATGGACCTAGAATGCAAGGAATGTGAGCGAGGCGTATGGGAACATGGTAAGCCAAATGGCCTCTTTCTCTTATTATTGCCTGATAAACCTCTAAAACTTAAGCTTTCCCTTCGTCATTCTGTGCATTTAGGATGCTTTTCTTTTCAAATCCCACCTTATTCAGCACATTAGAGAAGTCAAGCCTGATTTAAATAATTCCATCTCCCGACGAAAAATCTCCTAATCTCTATTTGTTCCTCATTCCTTCAGGCGGTAGAATCTTCAAATGTTCATTCTGTGATAGTGCTCTATGTGAAGATGATCAGTTTGAACATCAAGCCATGTGTCAGCAGATAGAAGGCGAATCACTGAAATGTGAGTATCATAGATTATCAGGTGGCTTATGGCTTTATCTGAATATTTTGGCTATGGTTACGGACACAGCCATGTCTCATAGACTCGTGTGTAATGTCAAGCTGTAGCCCGTTAAGTTGCTCACAGCCATAGACCATACACAAACAAAAGGAGGGAGGTACGTGGAGTCAAAATCTGTAAACATTTTTTGTTTCATGCATCCTGAGAATTACTGTTACCTCATGTCTATTGTATGTTTTTGCTGGGTGTAGTGATGTACAGATTGTTTTTGTTGTTCTCCCTGTGTGTATGTAGGTGCTTCCTGCAACAGGTTGGGTCAATTCTCTTGCCTACGATGCAAGGTAAGCATCGATAAAGAGCCTTCTAAAGCCATATTGCCAAAATTTTGACAATCAGATATAGTAAATAGGATTCCAGTGCTAGTATTGTAACTATTAAATTTGTGTGTTTCGGGGACATTTACGAAATTGTTCCTTTAGCTGTTGATATTTTGAATACACCCTAACCACGCCTGTCCTTTCAAATTGTGGGACCTTGTCATACCCCTTAACCCTAGCAGGCATTGAAACCATGATTTAGCACTCATGGTTTACACAGTGGCACACACACAAGGTCATACACTGTGTGTGCTAGATGTGTGGTACGTTGTGGTGTACAGTAATGCTTCTGTGTGGCACATGTCAAACGTTAGGGTTAAGGTCCCTTTTAATGTTCCACTCCATCCTTTGCAATTACTTAACTGACTTTATTTATTAAGGATTACTTTATCCTAATATCAAAGTAAATATGTAGCATTCTGCTGTAGATGTTGAGTCATTCAAATTGTTCCCTTAGATGCAACATCCTGATTATACTGCAAATCTTAGCTGTTACCATATTTGCGAATTTGTTGTTCAGATTTTTGCCCTTTGCACATTCGTTAATCAGCAAGTGTATGTTAATATCCATGGTTTTGCTTACATATTATGTCATTTTGTCCTTGTAGGTTTGTTATTGCGATGATCATGTCAGACGGAAGGGTTTCAAGTACAATCGTGGTGATCCTTTACCATGTCCTAAGTGTGGGTTTGACACCAAGGAAACCAAGGATCTTAGTATGTCAAGTAAGTAGTGACGCTTCGAAATCATTCAAGGGCGCCCTCTATAGTTTAAAAGAAAGCTCTGCATTTGCAAAGTGTAGTTTTCCTTGCAGTTCATTTTTCATTAATTTGACCTTGAATAAGGTATTAAGATTTCCGGTATGTCATTGCAAAGGGCTGTCGTGTATGAATGATTCACAATTTTTTTTGATATATCAAGATGCAATTTTGTGTTACTGCATTTGAACAATTTTTTTGTGTTTATATTCATGTTGTTTTTTTCTTGTATTTCTCATATATAGCACGAAAAGTCGACTTTGGACGGCAAAACAATGACGATGAGGAAGATAGAGGATATTATTACTATGATGATGGAAATGGTGATGGTGATGGAGGATATGGTGAGTACATTTCACCATCTATTTACTCTCAAATCCATCCAGATAAGTTCCAATGGATCATGTAGGATTTGATATATCATTCAGGAGTCAAATGGCCAATGTAATAATGGGTTGTTTTTTAAAAGATTCAAAAAATTTGGGGTTAAATCAAGATAGAAAAATATTTCCTTCTATGTCTGCATATTTGGACAATAATTACGAACTGAACTGAACTGAAATCCAACAAGCTTCATCAAATTATTGATTAAAAGCAGTGGAAAGCATATTTGTATAAATCTGTATTTATGAAAACCCATTTATGCTAATGAATATCCAATGATGTTAATGAATATTCATTGAGGGGTCATGCATATGCATGATTTGAATGAGTTGTGATGAATAATTTGTTCCATTGTTTCATAGGTTACGGTGGCGCATCGGGCGTCTCGTACTATGAAAGAGACGATGATGATGACGATGATGATGATGATGATGATGAAGGAGATGAAGGGGATAACGGAGATGGTAATGACTTAGGGGGACATTTTTCTTCATTGAACATCGGTCCAACGTACGCATCAGGGAAACCAGGCTACACTTGAAGCTCAAGCCAGAGGAATGCGCAGGTTTTATTTTCTGCTTTTTTTCTTAAACACTGATCCGACGGCGTGACCATGGAGGTAGGAAACACTCTGCATTACTGCAGTGTCCCCGCCCACCTATTGTCCGGCAACAAAAGAATTTATGTCCGCCACACTCTATACTGCAGGGTGTATGTCCCTTAATCATGGGGCGTACACCCTGCAATTATAGAGTGCGGCGACGCGTACATTCTTTTGTTGCTGGACAAAAGGCGGGCGGGGACACTGCAGTAATGGCAGACAGTATATCGTGCCGTTGGATTGGTCTATACAGTAGTCCGAGGACATGGTTTTGAATAGCGCCCTCTTCTGATTAAAACAAGAAACTGCGGTGGTGATCTAAATGCACTACAACTCCGGCTTGGTGCGTGGTACGCGATTTATTCCTGAAAGGGACACGAAGTTGGAAGAATATTCGGGCATGGACAACATGTCCTGAATTTCCCCATCGGTCTTTTGCTCATGATTAGCTTTCCAGCTTCCCAGATTTCAATTAAAGATGATTGGCGGTGTAGAAAATAATAACTGACACCACCGCAGTTTTCTTTTCAATCAAAATGGGGCGGCCTTCAAAAACTTGTGTTCGTATTACTGTATTTGGGTAAATATTTTTGCCGTATTGAAATATAGCAAATAACTACAGTGCGGTTTGAGGTCAATTTCACTGTCACTATTTTAATTGTCTACAAATGATGTTGATAACAAAATAATCAACCAAGCGCAGAAACTACAAGCATGGCAATATGCCTCACTTTATGTCACAATAATTTACATATCATATGCATGTTTCATGCCTTATCACTCTTGCACTAAGGAAGTGTATATAATCATATACACACAGTCAAATTAACAATAATATCTCTCAATTTATGCTTACATTCATCTATTATATGTGCCAATAATTAAATATTAAATCATAGTTTTCACACTCTTATAATGTTGGCCTTCAATAGTATACAGTTTGTGAGTGTGGCACTGTGGGTAATGATAAAATAATAATGGACACTTATAATGCGCCGGTATCCGCCAAGCATGACGCTCATGGGGCAAATCAATTATTATCCCTGGTCATCGGGCCAGAATTTACATTCCTGAAACCATCTCAACTCCCTGGGGAGTATACAGCCCTGGCTGCCGTATTCAGTGCACAGAGGCTAATCAAACCACAAAGCCTTCTCAACCCTCCTAGGTAAGCATTTACACCTGGGTGATGAGGAACAATAAAGGTATTGGAATAAGCAATTTCGTTTTGTCTATTACTACGTGTACTCCAATACCCGTACAATACTAGTGTGAGTATTGCTATGCTGCCTGAAAACCACATCACCCAGTTATCATGAAAACTCTGAATTGTAAATCCTACAAGATAATCACATGAAAACAAGCTATATATTGTTTTACTTTAAGTAACTAAAGGAAAATGTCAAATAAAATTAAATATAATAAACGTATGGCACTTCAACTCTCTATAATTATTATGTCCATTGTGAAAATGTTCAAATATTAATTACACAACCCAAGATTGTCTACTATTACTGGAACGCATGATTGGTAAGGTCAAAGAAAACTCAGAAATATTCAAATTTTTGCTCAAGACTTTCATGGCATAAAGATGGAGATGGTTGAAAATTCCCCTTAAAATTATTCTTGCCTGAAATGCTTGTGAAAGCATCAGACATATAGGACACATGTACGTCCTTAATGAGATCAATATTCAGCATAATTCTCTTTGTTTTATCATTACAAATGGCAGGGTAACCTCATATTTCTCAAGTCGTCTATTCCACATGCACTTTTGATCAGACAAAGTTTAAGTCTTGTTCCGTGACCTTAACCAATTTCATGTTAACTCATCTAGACATCAATGCATCCGTACATTTCCAATTTGATACCAGGAAACAGATGATAATCAGTGACATAGATGAAGACATATTGTGCGATGACAACTTGCCCCATAGTGTGGGAGGTAATACTGGACACATCTGAAACCGAAAATTCCTTCAGGATAAAAAAAAGATACAAAAAGTTAAAGATAATCAAATTTAGGGTGTAAAGAAGCGATCTAAGTTTGTTGTGTTTTTCATGGTACAATTAATGACGGTTCGACGGTATTCTGATTCACCAAACCAAACCAAACCAAGATGTTTTTGAATATAAATCCCTGCAAGTATTAAGACCAACCCACATGAATCAAGCATTCTGGCTGATCTTGGATGAAAATGGATTTGATATCTTACCGTTGGCGTCAAGGATCCTCTATCAGTCACAAGCTGAGTGTCTTGGTACGGTTCCTGCTTGTACCCAATACTGAACTTAGTCGCTCCTGTGTTTATGTTCATTCCACTGATGAACATACCGCTTGTTTCCATCTTGGGTAAGAAAGAGAAAAACCAGAATACTTGAAGACACAGCCATCAGAGAATATGAAGGTTCAGGGATGTTCAGAGTTGCATAGAATAGTAGGAGTTTCACATGGAGTCTAGGAGGGGTTTCTGTAACATATGTCTTGAATTGATTTCATTGGATTAACTATGAACTTCTATGGAGTCCTCTTTGTTGTGGAGTAAGCGGTCTCGGGTTTTGAATTCTATGAATTTGTCAAGGATTTGTACAGGTAACGTTGCCATCTGCAGGGTCTTGGTTTACTCTTGATAAAAATCTTTAGAGCACTCATTACAATTTGACATCTTGTAATATTTTTAAGATTGTAAGGCTGCATCCGAATCTGTTGTCTGGAGCTAGGTCTAGGTTTTTGCTCCATTGGAAACACACACAGAGACACCAAGACAATAAACCTAGCCGTAGCTCTGACTGCATCCAAATCTGTTGTCTAGAGCTAGGTCTAGGTCTTTGCTCCATTGGAAATACACAGAGACACCAAGACAATAGACCTGGAAGCCTGTTTCGGACACGGCCTAAGTCTTTGAATAGAGACCTACCCTGTTGAAGGTTCTGACTCGGCCAAGATCAATCTCAAGCTCAAACGGGATGTTCACACCAATATTGGTGACGTTGCTCAGCTCAATAGTCGGGTTCTGATCCAGAGCATCGAACCAGAGATCATACTCATCTGTGGCATCGTTGTTGTGCATCGGGGTACCAGTCATTTGACTCTTTGCGATACCAAGGGCCAAGTTACAATCTGCGTGGAATAAAGAATTGAATCGTGAACGTTTTGTGAAAAAATTGTCGATTGTAAGGATTAACCTGAATTTTATTTCAGAAAAGATTTGAATAGAGATAGTTATCTTACCACCAGCATAGTACACTGACTGCTTCCCATTGCCACCACACGGGTAAGACTCCGCCCCACATGTGTGGAAACACTGTGCAGCAAATGCTACTTTGTTCTTCATGGAGTTTCCGCAGTAGCACCTATCCTCTTCACTAGATAGTCCTAGTAGCTGGTAGCCATGGTTACTGCAGTAAGTACTGCAGTTCCCGACGTCCAATCCGATATCAGATGTGAAAGTGTCATTGACGTCGTTGGTTTCGAAGCAGCCAATGATCTTCTCAGGTTCTGCACAAATCCCAAACAAAAGCAAAAAAACAAAGATGAGAATTCAAGTGGCAAGTGAATAAAATGAATTAATTGTTTTCTGACAGAGATAAAGTTCAACTTTGTTTAAGGGTAACTGCTGAAACATGGGCTTGTAGACTTTTAATGGAAAATTGAAAAAGTGAAATTTAAACTCACCATGTGCGCATTTAAGACGGATTTTGTAATCCTTGCATTGTGGAGACATCTTATCCAACCTCCATGTAAGTCGTAAGAATGTCTCGTTAACGGTCGTATTCTGAGCAAGAATTAGTGTCTCGTTGTTGCAGACAACATAACCAAAATCGGTAGTCGTCTCATTGGTACTCAGCAGCACTGTTCCATTCACCATTGTGATATTGGCTCCTAGAGCATCTGTCATTGTAGTGTTGGCCATTGTAGCATTCGCCATTGTTCCATTCATTTCAGTTTCATTCATGGATACAACAATCCATTCACAGCTCAGTTCTGTTACATTGTAGGTTTCCTCAATTTCAAATAAGCGCCAGTCAGACACGTTGAAAGTCACGTTGACATAATACACCTAGGACATAAGAAAAAGAGTAGATACTTTGTGATGTTATAGGATTATTACAGAAACACTGGATCTAATAGTCAAGCAGTTCAGAACTTTTGTTGTATGAATACATTAAAAAAAGGTTCTAAAACTTGCATGGTGCAAGATACGCTCTAGGAGGTTTTAGAAAACACTATGAAGGCCAAACTGTGATGCTAATTTTCTTTTGAAAGAGCATCAAGTTGAGCCTCTACTTTTTTTCAGAATCACTTCTTATAGACTCATCTTGCATAGAATGTGGCAAATAACTTGTGCACTGTGCATAGGTTGATTCCAGAAATTGACTTATTAATCAATCTATCTCTGAAAAGTGAACAAAGAAAAATTGATTGGATTGGACTCGAACCGGCGACCTCCTGAATACCGTACAGGAGGTCACCGGTTAGAGTCCCGCTCCAGTAAATTTTTCTTTGTTCACTTTTCAATGACTTTAAAATTCAGTCAGTTTCCCTTGTGGTTGTTTGATGACCAATCTATCTCTGGTTAGAGATGGTTTGGGTAATTCAATATGAAATGATAGATTCTGACTCCAACCGTGTTTGCAACTGAAAGCATCTTTGGCTGTTTACCTGTAAATCTTGGGTACAGTTGATGCCTCCTGCCACAGTACAGTCTATGTTGAAGTAATCACCACTTTCATAATGAGGTATGTCATCAAATGTATTACACTGTATATCAACCGGGTTGGCACAGATCCAGGGCATTGTATCATGGACCTCTGCTGTTGTTTCAATATCATGGCCGTCAGACCATGGATTGTCCATGTTGAACCACTCAGTCCAAAATTCTGTATCTGGGGGTTGAAGATGGAGTGAGAATTTGAGATGCAATTCAATCTTCTGTAAGCTTATGAACCTGAAGAAGTTTAACTTTGAATTGTCTGATAGATATGTGAACTTGAATTTCAAAATGATCAGGACTAAGTCTCTAGATTCGATTTACCTGTAGAGTCAGTAATTTATAGCAACATGTTGTTTATCTTGACTATTACCCAAACCTCCAAATTGTCTTTTAACAAACAAATATAAACAACATTCAAGTGTTATATCATATCATTGGAGTGATGCACAATGTAAAAAATACAAAAAAATACTGGTAAGTCAGGGAGGTCGTGTTACAAGTTTAGACTTGTTCCAGTCTTCAGACTGCCTCCTGCCAATCTTGGCATAAGTCTTAAATTTAGTCTTCTGTAACACCAATGTTTGTACTTACCTTCAACATCCATGTAGAAGGTCGAGTAAGCATTAGTACCACCACAGTATGTCCCCATATCACCACCACCAGGGCATTGTATGTCACACGCCCCCTCGGTGATGCTGCTTGACATCCCTTCAAGTGTATTGTGGCAAAAACACGTTGATGCGTTGTACAATGATGCAAACATGTACCTATCTGTACGACAGTCTTCGACACATTCACTCACAGTGAGGCCTAAGTAACCAGGGGTTGTGGTGGGAGGTTGGGGGGTTGTGATGTTGCTACTGGATGGCGTAGTCGAGGAATCATCAGCCACAGATGGTATGATTGTTGTGAAGACTTTGCCATCTGGGACTGAGCCAGTGTAACAACCCTTGTACAGCATACCGTTATATGAAGTACCTAATAGTTTAGGAATATGGTAAGACACATAGAAGATACAACAAGTTAGCTAATAGTCAAACACAATTCACTTCAAGTTTATGGTCAATCTGTGCAACTTGTTCAATATGTGCAAAGGCCCATTCCAAAATCAATTAAATAAAGATAGTGAATCATTTGGCTTAAGATTGAATTGGTAGGAGAAGAAACAGGAACTGTCTGAGATTATCTTACCAGCATTATACACTGATGAGTACGAGGAACCACCGCATGTTTGGCTGGAGTCTCCTGGGCAGTTAGTAGAACATTTGTCTTCGTCGAAGTCATCCGTGGCCAGCATGTTTTGAATGCAGTAGCAATCCTGGCCCTTGAGCGCTGCCAAGAAGAATAACATATAATGGTATAACAGATACAGATGATTTTGACAGACAATGTGTTTGATATATGTCTGACGTTGGGGACTTGTAAGTGGCTGAAGCCTAGAGTTTTTACTGAGATGGCTGTAGGTTTTTTTCTATCCAAGCAATATGATAATTGTTTCATTTATAGACGGATCTAAATCTAAGTGCATATCGAGTAATAAACCTCATTAAACATACTGTGAGATTTGTAAGTCAGAAATGCCCTGTCTTGTTTTCTGAATGCTTTGTAGGAGTCTGACATTTTGTCTTCAGCAAAATATTTCTCAGAGACCAAGGAGTTTTTCAGAAGGAATCTGCTTGAATAGAAAAAGTTTGGCTCTCCATATCTTATGTCATTCCAGTTGGAAAATATTGAAATTTTTGAAATTTGTGTAATTAAAGCATGTGACCAAATTGAATGATGTTAGGTTACAATATTTGTTCAAGTTTTGTATGGAATCACCGGAGTATTTAATTCATCTCTGAAAGATAATTACCATCAACTTACCTGCAAATTTGTTGCCGCTATAGGAACATACCTCCCTGCATAATGGAATGGTCATATCATTGCCAGTGGCCATCAAAGAGACAATGAAGTCAGTTTCCAATTGCCTGTGTTCAAAGCAACCGACGTAGGGATAGACTATGTAAAAGACAGATCAGGGAAGATAAAATTTGATGTGTCAAGCTACTAATTTTAATCATGTGACTGGCTTTATTGGGTCTTAGAAGACTCTATCATAGACTTACCTGAATTCTCATCAAACTTCAAGTTTGATAGATTATGTCTTCTACTGCTCTTTATTTATAATCACAACACAGTTGCCAGAAAGTCTCCAAAATGTTTCCAATAATATTATTTGTGGCTGTTTTCCAAAATACAAAATATTTTCCTTATTAGTGTGGTGTTACCTCTTGCATATCAGCATATTACAACTGTATACAAAGAAGGCTTAATGGCAGAAAAGTAGCTTGTTTCTTAAAAGTACAAGTTTTTCTTCTTTAATTTCATCTCTTCTGTGATCAGTTGGTATGGCTTTCCTGGACCTAAGACTTACCATTACAGTCTTGACCGGTACATTCTGTAGCTCTCGTGTTCGGTCCTTCACAATCTTTTCCACCAGCCACAACCCAAGGGTCGCTGCAGTTACGGTAGCTAACGGCCCGGCAGACTGGCGAACACTCCGAGAAATTACCCCATATTGAGAACCCTCCGTCTACCGGAGACAGGTCTGTAGGCAGGGGCAAGCGTTTGGGGTTGGAAACATAATTATTCATCTGAAAAACAGTGCATGATGAGGCATTTTCCCTAATGTTTTAACCTGATAACCTATTTGTTTGAGGGGTCATTAATATTTGTGGACGTTAAAGAAACGTATGCATGATGGAAACTTAAATTTACCCATCTTATTAACCACATTCTTGGAAAATAAAGTTCACACTTCCTTTCCTTATAAACGTTTTATTTTCAATCATTGATGCAGTTATATTTACTTAAAGCATCCAAATTCAAGAAATATCTTATGATTGTTAACAATTCTTTTGACAATAATTACCACTGCACGTATCTCCTTGTAGTCCGGGTGGGCACTGGCATTTGTAGCCGTTAGGATGACATTCCTCGGTGCAGATATTACCAGGGAGACACGGATCATCTTTGCACGGATGTTGCTCGCCCTGAAGACCCACAAAACCAAAACATCTTTAGTTTAGACATTTCAATTTAATAAAGTTAAGTTCATTGGACAAGAAATTCGATGAATGCATGGGAAAATGGTCAATATAGGCCTATATTTTGGGATTTTAAAGATGCCACAGTTGTAATTATTGTTATCCATTGATATGAAGTTCCAACCAATTGCCGCACAAGGCGCACAGTATAAGTGCTCAAATTCAATTGACCCTATTTTATATAAAATATCCGAACTTCAAACAAGGCATGTCAATGAATTTCACTCTGTTGGTAACCCATTTAATTGCCATTGGCCAGGTTATTTACGAGACCCCCAGTGTATATCTAAACTTTGGTCGCGTGCCAGTTGCGCTCGTATTTCCGTCAACAAATAATTCGATAGGGTCAAGTTCAAAATCAGACAGTAAATTTATCGCCAATCTTGGTAACAAGAACAATTGCGCACAATTGATTCTTCTGCATGATTGTGTAGGACCTACTTGTTTTGTAGGTTTAGGGTCTTAAAATACCATAAAATGTATACTAAGTATACTAAACAAGTTATAAGTCTGCAATGATCTCGTTGGAGTTTTGATGAACTTGATCTCATAAATAGTGAAGAAACTGCTTGATGACGAACAATTGCATTTATCGCCACCACTTCATCGGGGCAAGGAAACAATTTTAGCATGCTGGGGCGATACAAACATGATACGAGCTAATTATACCTACCACTTTCGGATTGACGCTGTCAGCAAACTCGATGCCGAATTTGGGCGTCAAATTAGGCAGAGCAGCGTAATCAAACAAGCTACAAGTAGTGTTATCTTCACCCCACTCAAATGACTGACATTCTCCTGCCATCAGGCACAGTATACCACACTCAGCTCGGTTGTAGGCAGTGGTGTTGAGGAAGGCACCTGTGCCACCGACTCCACAGTCAGGGAAACGAGCAGTTTCCACAAAGCCGTATTCCTTGGTCCATCCTCGCATGATGGTCGAAGTCCCTTGGGTGACCGGGACTTGATGTACGGCGATGAAGATGAAGAAGAGTACGAAGGAATGGAATCTTATAATGTCCAGCATGGTTATTATCGTAATGGTGACTTCAAAGCCCGCCAAAATGAAACTTTCAATCAAAAATCTGAAATTACACCAAAGAAAATTGACTACATTATGCCGTGCAACGTTCAGTAACCATCTCGAGCTGAACTTATTTTCCCCAAACAAAATCTAATAACCTGGTTGAAGCCTCTCACTTTGGAATACAGATTCAACTTTCTATCAGAGAGGGGAGCCCAGGCTAGCTGATGTTCGATTTCTGAATTTGGAGAACCATTGAGTAGAGTGTGCAATCGATATGAAGATGTCGCCGATCGAGTTATTCGGCCAACAAAACAAAGTACGTCATTGTCACAAAATGGTCGTTCTCTACAGTAAAATACATGCATTTCCATTCCCCTGAAGAAGGTGCAACGCATCGAAAGCTTGGGTGATTTATTACTTTTGTGTGCAGCTGTTTTAATTTTAATGTTATCTTCTATATTATTCTCATATGATTCCAGTGCAACGCAGCAACTTTTTCTTATTTGCCACAGTAAAATACCGATTTTCGAAACAATAACTTCAAGTTGATGGTCTATATTTGGCACTAACATTTGGAAGAACGGCACTGTTTCATTTTAACCAAAGTCATCTGTTACGGCCGCTCCATGTACAGATCTCATGATTATTCATATGACCATGCTGGTCGCGCCATTGTATTATGGCTATATTCGGGGGATTATTGATTCATATTTCGATCCAGGGTTGGCAGGGAACTTTGTATAGCAGACAGAAGAGGCCTAATACACAAGGCCAACAAAGCATCGGTGGTATCTGAACAATTCTGAATGCATGCGCTGGGCTGACCGCCCGGCCTCTTGATCCTTCGTGCTGCTTGCATGTGGCTATAATTGAATACTTTTCACGCTTGAGATGTCGGTTAATGACAGTGGGCCATCATGCATCACGGTGACACAATTCGGAGAATATAATGGTCATTCTGGCTTGCTGCTTGCCAAATACCTCTTTTGTGTACATTATATAAAAGAACAAATCTTTCCTTTAGAATATTTTATGATATTACCTCACATGTACGGACGTACGGTCACACCTCATTTTGTCCGCATAGACGTCAGACAGTATGACAGGCATATTGGTTTTAGTATAATAGTTAAAAAGGGGCCGTGATGGGTCCCGGTCGTAGGCCTACCGCCCAGGTTATTTTGAGGCCATCTGTATAAGTATAAATGACCAAAGAATTCAAAGAATGAAGTGACATGCTTAAATAGCAAAAATCCCATTTATTTTCCATGCTTTTTTTATATTATCTCTCTATAGATTTTGAGCCCCATAATTATGATTCTAATATTGCTCCAAGCTTCACACAACGAATATTGCATGCACCAGTCGGCTAAGGCCCATACAGTTATTTTGCATCATTATTTTATGAACAGAAATAAGTCTTCAACCGAAAAGCCCCAAGTAGGACCTGCCCTTGAAACAGACTGCCATTTTCTGGTGTGGTGTGCATGCCTCAGTTTAAGTTTTCCAATTCGAATTAATTCACGTGGCAAAAAGTGATACTTTTGGACCACCGAACATGCACCGTGACTACAGCAAATTACCTCAGTCAGGCTCAGCATCTAATTTCAGCCGCCAAAAATGGATTTTTTTTTACCCCGTTGCTGGCGTTTGCATGATATTGCAGTACTTGCACGGTCTACGCCAATAGCATGGTAAGCTGTAGGGCCTGAGTTAGTTTTTTTTTTTATCAGTGGTACACAAATTATTATCGTTAAACTTCAATGAAATAACTCGACCAGGCATTTTCTATTGAGAAAAAGAAAGTAGGCCTATGCCTGGGCGTATTGCGCATTCAAACTTGTACAGTCTCATTCCTGGAATATGGTGCGAACTTCACTGTTATAAACTGATAATAATACTTTTGACAGTAGTTTTTGATGACTCGATCGGCAGATCATCGAGCTTAAAATTCACGTGTGTTTTTTCCATGAAAGCTGTGCATGATAACATGGAAGCATTTTAGATATTAGCCAGTATTTTTTGACTTATCAATGTTAATGTTGTTCAGAGCATGTAAAACAGTCCATATCGCTGGGCAGGTATTGAAAATACCTCCCCCGCTATGGTGCCGCACCAGGTCATGAAAGCTAACGACAGGCACATCGGGTGACTAAAAAAGTAATTTTCCATGCGTTAAGGCATGTAAATGTACTGTATTTACAAGGTCGATGGCTACGCCTACGTAAATTATTTTGCCGTTCTGTGCCCTCCGGTAATTTCCCGGGGTCCGATGAGAAATCTGGCGCGAAAAATCTTTTGTTCGGCATAAGAGGATAGACTTGTTAGTGTGCGTGCACGCATGCGTTGGGGTAGATGTTGTGCTGCGCCTAGCGGAAGTACCACTCACACGGAGGCCGATCAATCGTTAAAGTACACAAAATCTGTGTGCCAGCTCGCAGCATAAATTATCGCAAGTACTTCATCTGAGATTCGTTCTTGGCACTTCTGTACGTCCAGTATTTGTGGTAAGTCTTGATCATTATACATGTACTTTTTTTTTAGTGTGTTTTAATACTTTACTGGCATGCTGCTACTGCTACACGATTATGCAGTCACGCTCCAGAGTAAACAACATGAGCACGTGCGTAGTATTGGATGTGCCAATTATTAAGCCATGTCCTTTAAATGTGGGCCTGCCTGTTTATGCCTAACGTTAGACCGAAATTTCTACTTCCGATTTCTGCTTCCAATTGTTACTACTGGTTCTCTATAATTTGGGCCACACCACCTTGATTAATCATATTATTATATAGTGCTATTGTATATAAAATAGGGAAAAAATTCCACTGACGACCATGGCCAAATTGACCTAATTTTTGGATATTTGAGAAGTTCAGAAGGGGGGGAATCTATTTTGAGGGGTTTTAGGTGTGAGAGGGGGCTCCCCGACTAGGGGGAGAGGTTTAAAAAAAGGGGGCAAATAAAAAATAAAAAAAAAATAAAAAAACGCCCTCTTTACACTTCTTTCTTCTCTCCTACCTGACCCTATATCCCTTCCTCTTCTACATTATTCACTCTTATTTACCTGCTTTTTTTCCTTGCTCTCACTGGGATTCGAACCCGGGCTATGGAAGAAACAACAATATTATTACAAATGCAATGGATAATCTGAGCACGCCACACGAGCGCTTGCTGCCAGAAGAAGGTTAATATGTTCTATTTGAAGTTAAGGTCAAGTAAAATTGGCGGGGGAGTCCCAATATGCAATGGTTAAATCTAGGCTGCGTACCGCAATTCAATTCAGACCTTCCAAAAATGTCTCTAAATTAATGCTATTTCGAAATCCCCACACCTAAACCCTCCCTGAATTTTTCTACCGTTATTACCTCACACTAAACACCCCCACCCGCCCCGCCCCCGCCAAACAATGGTCCCTCCTGAACATCAATATTCAACAGCTCCAGTGCCCTTTGCCCTCTGTCATGCGCACCACACATAAGTTCACAGATAGAAAATGGCTGCCCCCGCTGTGCACTACTGTTCCGAAGTGTGAGTCCAAAATACCCCGTAAAACCCACTTTCCAGATGTGCTACCCAGCTTTCCACTCCTGAGATTGATGTTGGTCCTAACTTGTATCCAGTGAGTTAACTTTTAGAGGATATAACTTTGTTTCCGTCATGGTCGTCAGTGGAATTCTTGCCTAAAATAGTAGGAAAAGTTTACTGTTTTCTTCAGTTTTATGAGTATTGTGTTCGTGTTAAAATTACCGGGATAGTAATGGTCCGTTTGTGATGATATGGTTCGTGTGTGGGGTAGCGGCTCACTGCGCTGTGTAATTCCTGTTTAGTTGTTCAGGATGTTGTGCTATGAATTTTATTTCTATCTCCATGATTGTGCTTCATCATAGTAAATTTAGGCAATAACTTAACTATTTCAGCTCATCTGAGCCAGGAGACAAATCCAAACCATAACCAGGGAGGCTGCTTTTATACACATTAAGATTTGATGTATAAACCCTGTCACAGCTAGCATGGAGGTAGGACCATAGCCTCCACAGGACTAATAAGTTAGACATAATTATATGCAATCATGGAGGAAAGGAAGATTTGACCTTTCAATAATTAGAGTTCAAGGCTATATGCTAGGGTATTTTGAGGCAATTGGTAGGCATTGTAAAGAATTATGAATATATAACTTTCAATGGGCCTATACAATATTATGTGATTGTATTGTAAGCATAACATTAAAACTATGAATTAATGTGTTCTTGATACATGAAATTCCCCATGGAAAACCAGGATTTTTGTTGTCAAAGTAAGTAAATATTTAGACATTGCAGCCTCAGTTTAAATGTGTCTTTATTTAATTTATGTGGTTAGTGCATCAGCTTCAACACACCATCTAGTTTTCATGTTCATTATTTTAATATCCAGATTTTTCTTAGGGGGAGGGGGGTATTCAAAAGTCTTATCATTGGTAACATTGAAAGTCTTACTGCACATATATTTACTTGAATTTGTACAATTAGTTTCTGGTCATTTGATTTTGTGCTATGACCATTTATGACAATTGAGACAAAATCAGAACATTTTTTTTTAATCAGGAGGTGATGAGGTTGCCCATCTTCACCCCAATTGCATGGATGCCCCCCTGAAATATGAAGGTCATAGGTCATTCTGAAGTGATTTGTTTACAAGGAAATCTAAGCTGTATTAAAACATACAGTAAAGTTTGATAAACATATTAATTCATTATGCTCTCTGCTTAGAGTGTAGTGGGGCCAATTATGTATGCATAGTAACATTTGGCCCGATTGTATGACATGTACATGATCATTGATGACAAACATACAATTAAACCGAAACCAGATTAATGATTGATAGGATCGTTTTCTTGTATGTGGTTTCAGAGAAGACTTCTTTAGTTTTGTGAAATAAATAGCTGATCCTAACTGTTCAACATTATATGTGTTTGGACTTTGGAATTACATTCAGGAGTTTCCTCGCATCAACAAATATGTACAGAATATTTAGACTCGTATAAGTCTAAAGGGTTCAGGCCATTGATGAAATTCAATAACATGACATGTTCAATCATTTTGAAATCCTTATTTAAAATCAGTTTTCAGTGAAAATATTGATTTAATAATTAAGTAATTGACTTGTTATTGCAGAATAATTATGTCATTACTGGAGAAAATCTTTTGGCTGATTTTACACTTGTAAGTGAAATGTTCATTGAAATCAGAAATCTGGCAATTAAGAGGTATAAGAGAATTATGTTCAATGTTATTTCCTGTAAATATAATTTACCAAGGCTACCACTGCAACACAAAAGCCTGGTAGGAAGTATGGTAGGCACATTCTAGCCACGTACTGTGTGTGGAATTCCTAGTATTGTAGTGTGTATTGGATGTCATTGGGCGCTACTTATGTATATAATGTAATGTATTCATGTTCCTGTACAGGGCTAGGTCTGTTACTGTTAGTAACAAAGACCATGTTCTTGGCAGTGTGGGTGTCTTCGTGAAATTATAGTCTAACTGGGGTGGGCCAGGTCTACCATATAGCTGGAATATATGCATAATCATAATTTCACCTATTTGAGGACATATTTATATTGGAGGTATGGGTATAGACTTAAGGCTATAATGTATGTGTAATGTCGAAGAACAATCTTTAATATCAACAGAAACATGCGGCTGCATGTTTTTTTTTACCAACTGTGTAACATTGTTCAGTATTGCCATTCATTTCATGTTCCTTGTTTGGGAAGAAATTAAAAAATAATGATAGTGATTTAAGCATCATGTTGCTGGTTTGTTTGAATGACCAGGCATTAGTGTACTCAGCAGGATATAGGTAGAGTGAATCGTACATTGTTCAGCAGTTTTAGGTCCATTTTGAGGCACCTTCCCACTTTGCCCTTTGTCTGCTTGTTCCCCTGTATTATTCTGCTCTGGGGCAATTTACTCCAAGCCCCATCATTGTGATCCAGCCATTTGGAAAAATCATCAAGCATGGAGAGTCCTTGGCTGGAGCTCGACTGAATTCACTTATTTCATTGTAAAAACATGATCATAATTTTTTTCTATTTCCTTAATTTCCATTCATCACAAGAAATGAAAAGAAGCAAATTTATAAATAGCAAAAATCTCCATGGTGAGTAAAGACACCTGGGGCCAATTTTACGGCCCTGCTCAGTGCTTAGCACAAAATTTGCTAACCATGAAATTTCTGTCTTAATTAAAAACAGGATTAACAACCAAATGTCCATTTGTTGTGTATTACTTGTGATTGTTCTTTGGTTGTTGTTCGCTGACCATGAATATCAAATAGAATCTTCAATGGTGGTTTGTTTCATTGAGCAAGTCATTTTGTGCTAAGCAAATTTGTTAAATACTTAACAGCTCCATGAAATTAGCCCCTGGTTATAAAGTAAAGACTAATTTGAGGCCAGGTTCAATAATGAAGTGCACTTTCTAATCTTGTTTTTAAGGTAATTCATGTGACTTATTAATTTAAGACCAAAATACACTTAAGGCCTAATTGAAGTGACTCGTTAAAGGCATTGCATACGTTTGGTAATGACTCTGAAAATTTATGGCAATAACAACTTACTTGGTGAGAAGTACAGCTGCTTTGGATAGTATAATGCATATTGAGAAACGTTCAATTCGAAGTACCGCGGTTATGGAAAAATATGTCACTTTTTATCTCCAAAAATTATGAATCTGAGGAGCGTTATGGCCGTAACGCTTCTCAGCTATTGACTAACGTACTGTTCTCTGGCGTGAAATAACCGCTCTAGTTTGTCGCCAAAATCTCAAAAACGCTACCACCTTTTGAATTGAAACTTTCACAGGTTAGTTTTATGGTATATATATTCAATTATATTGGTTTGAAAGTATTGAAACAAACAGTAGGCTCAAATTACCAAACGTATGCAATCCCTTTAACTATTTGGCCTACAACTTCTCTGATCTCTATTTTCCTGTATTCCCAGGTAGCAATTGGGAAATGTTCAGGGCGCTTAATCCAATCAAACAATGCAAATAATGCAGACTTGTATTGACCTAGATTGTATTGATCCATGGGCTGTTCAGCTCTTTCATCAATCCTTGGCCTTAATTCTTCCCTAAACCACAAGGCTCTGCACTGACCATTGCTGGACATGTCTACAGTAGGTCATTGACCAATGACCATAATCTTTTCAGAAAATGGATTACCATACTCCACCCAAAGCTATTCTTGGTTTTGATCAGCCCACTAGGAAAAACCCTTTCCTACATTGCTTGTCCATAGATTGGTACCTTATAATGCAACAATGATCTGTGGGTTTAAGTCATGGAGAAGAGTCTATCCTACCTTTTTGTCCTGATAGCTTGGGTTATTGACTATTCTAGCTAAGTCTGTTAACGCATGAGTGATTATAGCTTGGGTATACATACATGTCCTATCCATACTCGGGCATTCAGTCATCCATTTTAACAAAAGTTTGCTGCAAGCTTTCAAGTGGGCATCATATCTCTTTGGACATATCCTCTAGGTAATTATTGGTATGCAATTTGATTTCAAGTCGGAGATGGCCCTCAGAAGCATTTCCATATTACATGTTTTATGTTTTTCTTATTTCTTTGAAAACTTTAAGGGTTAACTCTTTCACACATTGAAGCCTGCATGAAAGTATGCTTTTAAAAGTATTTGGAATTGAGGAAATGGATTGATAATTTGGAATTGTAGGCTTGTGTTGGTTCTAGTTTAAACGCTTACCTTAGAAACTAGTAAAAGTTAAGTGAAATGAGATGAATATCTGGTTAATGATTAACCGGTAGTTAATAGTTTAATTAATAGTATTTGTAATTCATTATTTAATTGTTAAAATTTGTGTCTTTTGTTTTTGCCTATGCAGTATTCGTTCAATCAAGATGGTTCGTCGATCAAGTCGTACACGGCGTGCTCCTAGGCGCTTGACATACAACGCAAGGTACGAGCCGTATTCTCGTTCTACCAAGAAGAGTACTGTTAGGGTAGAAGGCCGCAAACATGTTCCAGCTGTACCCCTTTCGCTACCAACTTTGAAGGAAAAGAGTAAGTTCCAAGAGCAATCAACACTTTTTCTATTGAATACAAGTAATGAATTGCTCCAAACTGCTCATCAGTCAAAATAATGACCTGTAATTTATAGAATGCTTGCAGTTAGGAGGGCCTGATGTGTTTCGATCCTAGCAGGATCTTTATCAAAGCCTACAATGTCCTATGATAAAGATCTTGCTAGGATTGAAACGTGTCAGGCCCTCCTAACTTTAAAATGTTTAAACATTTAAAACTTTGAATTCATTTTTGATGTGAAAGAAAGGAGACTTTTGTGGATCCTGGTAGTTAAATTCAGGACAGTGGGAGATATCAAGACGAGCTTTTGATAATTTTCTGCTTTTTATCTTTTTCCAAGATCGGTGCTGCTTTTGGCTGATCTCATTTAGCGGTTTTCAAGAAGTTGTTAACTTTAAGGCTGTTATAAAAATTTATTGCAAGGTTGATTTGATCTTTAAAAGATCCCGCTAGAATCGAAACACGTCAGGCCCTCCTAGCTCCAAGCATTTGAAATGTTTCAAGTAATTATTTTGGCTGATGAGCAGTTTACAGCAGTTTATAACTTGTAGAGAATATTTAATTGATTGTTACTGAGACATTTTGGATGACCATTTATCATTATTTTCTTCTTTTCTTGCAGAATCCCAACTGAAGGTACTATCTGTGGACCTGTGTCTTGAACAGAACCGAACACAGCATAAAACCAGCGCTTACAAACATGAAAACCTCATCCTGCGTAGGGGACAGCCATTTCAGCTGAATGTCAAGTTTGACCGCGATGTTAAGCCCAAGGAGGACCAGATCTGGGTAGAACTGCGCATGGGTAAGATTAGTTCACATAGCACAGAAAGATACAGTCTTTCTTAAGTTGAATCTGCGCAAAAGAATATTTCAAAATTTTTGTTTCTTTAGAAATAACCTCTTTATATTTCTACCTGCTTTTTAAAAAAAACATTTTGTGTATCATTATTTCTTTTTAGAATGTTTTATTCTTCTTTTTTTTTAACTTGCTTGGCTGTAGCAGAAAATGTTGAAGTAATAAAACAAGACAATTGAATTGATGGAAGCATAAGGGACACCACCAACATAGGGCTGGTAGCTCAGTTGGTAAGAGCGCCTTTACAGTATTCTGGAGGTTGCTGGTTCGAATCCCACTCCAGTCAATTTTTCTTGGTTCACTTTTCAATGAAAATAACTTTTTGATTAATTTTATTAGGTGACCGCGCCAACGTTACCAAGGGGACACGTTGTGTAGCTGCTAAGGTGGATTCCCCTCCTGATCACGATGAGTGGGGTGTGAAGATTGAGAGCACCAAGGGACCCAACGTACAGCTGAAGGTCTTTTGCAGTTCGGATGCTCTGATTGGTTACTACAGTCTGTTTGTTTGTACTGAAGTCCATGATGAAGACTACGAGTATGAATACGATGATGACGTCATCATGCTGTTTAACCCGTGGTGTAAAGGTATACTCATACAATCTTTTAGAGTCGTCGTGTAGTGGCACGTTGAACTTTGCTGGATGTGTTTTTTTCCTCCCAGCTTTCTTTCCAAGAAAGAAGAGTCTCTCAATTTTGCAATAATACAATCCCGATATCCAGGGCAAGTCTTCCTAGAGTAAGGCATTCACCCTTTAGTGTACACTTGACACTTGTAATAAATGCATTCCAGGTTATTTTAATATTTCATTTTTATGAATCAATCCTTGCCATGAAACTTAACTTTTCCCAAAAAATATTCAAAACAATTAAAGACAGCAGCTTATAATTGATACAACAAATAAACCGTTGCAATCTGCACATCAAGCAAAATAACAACCCGAGATAAATATAATGCTTGGAATGAGAAGGGCTTGATGTAATTTCTGTCCTAGCATATTTCTGTCCTAGCAGCATCTTTCTCAAAGTCTAATACATACATTTTTGTGAATGATGTAATCCCATAGATGATGATGTGTACATGGGTGAGGAGGTGAAACGTAAGGAATACGTCATGAGTGACGTTGGCTTGTACTTCTACGGATCGAAATACCGCATTGGAAGCTCACCCTGGAACTTTGGCCAGGTATGTGATTTACTATCTTAGACCAAATTAATAGATATCACCTATCATGACGGACAATGTGTAAAATTATTCATTTTTGTCGAAAGTGTTGTTATTATGTGGTTTTATATTTGTCTTCTATTCACAGTTTGAGAAGATTTCTCTGGACTGTGCCATGTATTTGTTAGCGAAGTCTGGTATGCCGGATGTATCTCGTAAGAGTCCCATCGAGGTGTCAAGGGTTATGTCTGCTCTGGTGAGTGTAGCCAAGTGAGATTTGGACCAGCGACCTCCAAGTTAGTAACCTGGAGGTTGTGGGTCAAATCCTGCTGCAAAAAGTTTTTCTTTGTTCTCTTATATAATAATCTTTGAAATATGTGAAAATTTACAATTATGTTTAGAGAAATATTGGATGTATTTCAGTAAGCGTTTAGTCTTATAGCCAACATGTATTAACACTAAATGCGAAGTGCCTTTTGGGGCCTATTGGACAAATTCTTCTGTTAGCATCCATGGGTGGAATTTGAACCCACGACCAACCTCCTGCTTGCTAGTGCATATTTCTTACTTATCAAAGCACCAAGCTAGTTGAAGTCAATGAACCAATTGAAATCCTTTAGTACCATGTGTTTATATACCCACATGTGACCAGCTTTCAACCAATAGGAAAGCCAGAATGACACTTAGTATGACTCTTTATTCTATTTGAATAGGTCAATGCCCAGGATGACGATGGTGTGCTCGTTGGCCGTTGGGATGGTAGTTACTCTGATGGAATTGCCCCTACTGTATGGACTGGAAGTGTTGCTATCTTATCCCAGTACATGAAGAACCGCGATCCAGTGAAGTATGGACAGTGTTGGGTGTTTGGCAGCCTGCTGACCGGATGTAAGTTGAGCATAGATGCATACAAATTCTCTCAAAATTGGTTGATAAGAGTTTGCCTTAGAAGCTACCTTTTGTCTTGTGAGCATTTAAGTCGGGAAGATAAAGTGAAAAGAAACAAACTACCTTCAGGAATCGGGAATGTTGGGCACCAGCTTGTAGCTAAAAAGGATATGGCACAAAGAATAAACATGGGCCAAAACAAAATCATCAAAAATATTAATACTTCAAACTTCATTCTGTTTTGGGCAAAGGAATCCCGAGCAATTTGTTTGGAACGTTCCTTTTAGATTTGAATCTGCTGAAGGGGGTGTTTGTATCTGTCAATTTGAAATTGAAAAATGGAAATTTGACAAATTTGAAAGTTTACATTCATGTCTGTCCAGTAGGAATACACACAGGTATAGAAGGCAGCTGCTTTGCATGTGGACATCATTTTTCTATGTAATCCACCAAAGTTCCAGCAATATTTAATCTTACATTCTTGTATTTTTGCCTGTTTTCTTTACAGTGATGAGATCTTTGGGTGTACCAACCAGAACCATCACCAACTTTGCATCTGCTCATGACACAGATGGCAACCTGACTCTTGACTATCATTATGATGAGAAATCAGAACCTCTTGATGACTATGATGAAGACAGTATCTGGTAAGAAAGAGAGCTGGCCTAAGCCCAATTGCATTGCTGTGCTTAATATTCAATGCATAATGAAACAAACTCTTCTGTGTTTTCAAGATTAGGATTGGCAAGGAATTTTCAGTTGTAGTTTGTGTGATAAGTGATTTTTCGCTTCTTTGGTCAACATAGCAATTTGAGGCTATCCCTGTAATGGATGAATGAAGATCATAAGTGCCCAATTTTGTGTTAAACAGAGCCATGAAATTGGCCCCTGTATTCCAAAACTGTCTGGGAAGTTGCTGAGTGTCTTTATTTACTTCATACGACTTTTCAAAGGAAGTCTTAAAAAGAATCTCAGAATCGTGTTAGGTATGCACCGAAAAATAACATGTCGAGTGTTGACTGTAGTACTCTGTTTGAACATTGCTTCAAGGCTTGAAGTTAGGAGAGCCTAACATTTCGATCCTTGCAGGATCTTTCTCAAAAGGCTAAACGACAAGAGGACAAGAACATGCAAGTGAAGATAAATGGATGAGAGGATCAAAGCAAAGGTGGACAGAGTGACCAGGGAAACAGGGAAAGCATGAAAACTGTTATCCATTTTGTTTCCATTGTTTGATCATCTTCTCTGTATTATACTTTGTGATTGTTTCAGGAATTTCCACGTGTGGAATGATTGCTGGATGTCTAGGCCTGACCTGGAGGAGGGTTATGGAGGCTGGCAAGCTGTGGATGCTACACCGCAGGAAACTAGCAACGGTAAGCTATAGGATGAACGATATATTGTCCGCCATTACTGCAGTGTCCCCGTCTGCCTTTTGTCCGGCAACAAAAGAATTATCCTCCGCCATATTTATAATTGCAGGGTGTACGTCCCATGATTAGGGGATGTACACCCTGCAATATAGAGTGTGATGGACGTAAAAAAGACATGCGGAGACACTGCAGTAATGGCGGGTGTTTCCTACCTCAATGGTCGCGCCGTCGGATCAGTGTATTATCTCCAGTGTCTCCTTAACTTGCACATTGAGGGCGCTGTTTGAGTCATCATGAAAATACACTGCTCATAGTACAGTGGGACTAGCCCTCCTCTATAATGAACCCCGCTATGCCAACAATTTGGCTGTATGGAAACATCACCCTTGGGTCCCATTTTTTCTTTGTAAATTTTAAGGAGGAGACCGCGGGCAAATATGTTTGTCTATTGATTGATTGATTGATTGAAAAAACACTGAACATTTAAAATCACTAGGACTAACAACCACTTTTATGGACAATTTCTGTGGGTCCTGTTGTGCTCGTAATAGCGGCGTTCCACTGTAGTTTGTCTAAGAAATATGACCAAAAATTCAAGATAAGATTTCAATTCAATTGATTGTCATTTGTTTTCAGCATACATTGAAATTCTGTATGGTCTTGTGAGATGTAGACAATCATGGGACATTTTATAAGAATTTATAATTATTTTATAGTAATGTTGTAAAAGGAAGGGAGTTGTACTTGAAGACATATGATCCAGGGAGGATGGGTTACAGAAATGGTCCTGTGAAAGGTGAACCCAGACTCATTTTCTATGGTCTCTTTTTATTTAGGTGTATTTTGCATGGGTCCAACGTCACTTCATGCCATCAAGCAGGGACATGTCTACCTCAGGTATGACACCAAGTTTGCATTTGCTGAGGTTAATGCTGAGAAGGTGTACTGGAAAGTCTTCACAAAGTCCAGGAAGGTAAAAACAACAAATATGCAAGTTGATCAAAAATTACATCAATTGAAAAACACTCATTAAATGCTGTGAATTAATTGCTCTTCACCCATGGCCATTAAACGACCTGAAATATAAATACTGCCCAGAGTATGGAGGGAGTGATGTTTTGTTACTTGTTGGATCTTTTTAAGATCCTTCCCGAATCAGAATGTCCGACTAATTCTGAGCAATGTTAATGATGTTAATTTTTTATTCAAAGTAACATCATTTTAAATGGTCTTGTATTGATTTGTTGTCTTAGTGTGCTCTCAAATAAATAGTTTTTAACAAACCAGAGACATTAATGCTTGAAAGTGTTTTTCTCCAACATGTTTTCTCTTTCATATTGACTTTTCAGGCCCCAGAAGTAATTGACATTGATTCGACCGATGTTGGCTGCAACATTAGCACTAAAGCAGTCGGGAAGTTTGAACGTGAAGACATCACAAACCAATACAAGCATAAAGAAGGTATGACTGAGCCATACTACTTCACGTAGGAAGTATTTTTAAAGACAAACAAATTCAAAAGGTTATTCATCGTGGTGGATATCAAATTATGATAAAATTGTCACACGATGTGGTCAACGGTAATGAACGCGATGTTTCGTATGCAAACTGCAATACTTCATCAGGCGATGGCAGTGGTCATGCTTGTGCTCCTTATATTCGGTTCCGGGGGATCCTGGGTGCGTGGCGATGTACCGTGATTGGGCAGTTCAGCCGGGTGTAGCCATCGTTTTTATTGCACAAATACCTCCTGAAATCCTTATTGACGTATTTAGCTAACTTGACTTTTTGATTTACTGCTATGCACTGCTTACCAACTGAAGTGACTCAGTTATAAACCTTATGTGAGGAAAAATTTTAAAGGCACCTTCAAATAACTTTGCTTCAGTAACTTTGTGTTAGAGCATTTTTTGCCATTTAAGTATGTTAAAAGAATAAATTACTGAATGTTGTTATTTTTTTCTGACTTCACTTCTGTTATTGATACATTTTGAAGGTTCTGAGTTGGAGCGTATTGCTGTTAGGGAGGCCAGCAGTCACATCCGTAAGGCCAAGAGAATTCTCAAGAATATAACAAGAGACGTGGACTTCAAAGTAGACTTGCCAGATGAGTTCCCTATCGGCAAAGATGTCAAGTTCTCGGTCACTATGGTCAATAAATCCCAGCAGGTAAAGCTCAGGGTTGCTGTTGAGATTATTGGTTGTCAGGTTTAATTGATGGACTTTTAGAACAATTAGGATAATTGATGGCTAGTTTAAACATGATATAATGTGATTACATTGATCACATTTGTGGTATGTTTCAGTGTCTCAAAACTAAAAGTAAGAAATGTTGCACCATTACAAATTTAACTGATTTTTCCTTGGTATTTAAACTATTTGAGAAGCATGCAGTATTTTCTCTTGGTAAAGAAGTTAAGTTGAGTGTCATTTCTGTGGTAGAAATCAGCCCTCTAGTTTTCTTTTGTCAGCTTGAAGTTTTTTAAATCGGGGGTCGATTGCACCAAATTCATCACTTACGATCAATCGTAGAACTTATGATGAATTGCAGCCCTACGTAGGATACAATGGGTTGTCATTTGTAACTCGTGATACAATCGATCGTAGGGCTTAATGAAATCAACCTTAGGTCTTTCAGGTTTTTGTTGACTTTGCCATATCTGTATTTCCTCAGGTACGCAACGTGTTCTTGGCTGTAAATGGGAGCAGTGTGTATTACACTGGAGTCAAAAAAGCTAAGGTAGCCTCCTTCAATGGAACTATCACCATCAAACCAAAGGAATGTAAGTATTCTCACTTAATCTACATTGAACCAAGTTGATCGAATTGATTTTAGTGTGATAATTACAGATCTGGTATGATATATTTTCTTTGTTGAGCAAACCAGACCATGTGTAAAACGAGCAGCAGAAATCATTATGTATTGACATGAACTAATATTTACAAGAAGAAAATATCACTAATTCTTGGGTATTTCTAATTTTCAATAATCTGAGGCCTTTCTCAATTGCTTGACTCTGGCTCCGGCTTTGTCTCCGACATCCATATGCTAAAAGTATAGATTGTGGTTTGTCATTGAAGCTGATGCTGTGTTTTCTTTTTCAAACCAAAGAGTCTGCTTTCGAAATGCAGCCAAAAGCCTCTAATTTGATACCCTTATTGTAGAATGGTTCACGAAGTGGAACAGGAGCCGATGTTTGGAAAAGGACTCTGCTGTTATATACAATTTGAGTAATTACTGGAACACAAAACTCTCATGAGATTAAGAAAAGATCCAATTGTTTAATACGTTTGTTAATGATTCTCTTCTTGTTTACATTTTGGAAATGTAGCAAAGGTCATTCCTGTGACTGTCATGGCAGCCGATTATCTACCACAGCTGACTGAATATGCTGGCATGTCCTTCTTCATCATGGGTTCTGTCAAAGAGACTAAGCAGCCTTTCAGTAAGCAGTATGATACCATCCTGGACAAACCAGACCTGGCTGTTCAGGTTAGTACATGGATCCCATTGAGGGCCAATTTCACAGTGCTGCTTAGCACACCGTTGTACTGTAATTGGATAATGATTATTTTATTCTGTTGGTCCAGTTATCATTTTGATATAAAATGAAACGCATACCGGTACATTCACACGTGCAATGAAAAAGAATAAAGGTCATAATATTTACTAGTGGAGGTTTGCTAGCTCTACCATTACTATATGGTGTTGTTGAAAATAAATGTTTTAAAATAATTTTCATTTTTGAAGAAAACAAGCAAAGTGTGGTTAAACTCAAATGCCAGTACTCACCAACAATGAATATTGTCTCTAAACATTATATATCTCAGTTCGTTATTTTGTGTGATTACTGGTTCACTGCGGTTTTATATCTTGTATCAAAGTTTATTCTTTTTTGAAGTTACATGCTTATACTTTTTTCTTTACAGACGGAGGGCACTATAGTCAAAGGGAAGTCATTAAGTGCAGTTGTGTCTTTCACCAACCCATTACCTTATCCACTTACTGGATGTAATCTATTGATGGAAGGATCTGTCATGGATGGAGTCAAGACTGTTAAAGTGCCGTAAGTATTAGATTGAGAATTGTGGAATGTCGCAACATTGATTTGAATACCTGTATTTTGTCTGTGTAACCAGTTGGGTTTCTCCTTAACCGACAGGCTTCCTTTCTGTACACAGTCAAAATCATACCTTCATGCTTTCAATAATTATGTCAGCCTCACGTCCTGCATACCATGCCATGCGCCACACTCTATACTTACTTTAGCATTAGCAGATGTTTCAACAGCGCCCTCTCTTGGCCAACAAAATTTTTGTATAATCATTGCAACCCCAGCAAAACTTTTCTCCAACTTCTCGTACTATTCTCCTTGGTTACACCTGTATTTATACTCTCATTTGTTGTCAATATTTTTTTTTCTTGTAGTCATGTGCCTGTCGGTGGTAAGATGGCTCACCGTGTGCATTTCACTCCAAGAGGTTCCGGTTCAAGCGACTTCATCGTCAGCTTTGCTTCAGCTGAGCTGACAGGTGTCAAGGGTCATGTGACTTTGAATGTGAAAAGTGAATAATATCATAAAACTGTAGTTCTTGGTTTTCTTAAGGTGGCTCGATGAAGGGGTGGATTTTATCAGTAAATGCGACATAGATTATGGTGTATCCTATGATGGTGGTTTCAATGTGATATCCATAAAACTAGGGGCCAAATTCATAGAGCTGCTTAGCACAAAAATAGCTTGCCAAATAAAACAAAGCACCATTGAAAATTCCATTTGAAATTCATTTTCAGTGAACATCAGCCAAAGAACAATTGCAAGTAAAACACAACACAAGGAAATTTGATCGTTAATCCTTTGTCATGCTTAGCAAATTTTTGTGCTAAGCAGCTCTATGAAATTGGCCGCAGAGCAGCTGATTAACATGGTAACATTTAGCTACTTTATGGCTGTCAATGAATTTGAAAAAGAATAAATTTCCGAGTGATGCATAAGTGCAATTAGAAATGCCCCAGTTTATTTGCTGCTTTTACAAATGCAGAATTTTAAAAGGGAGTAAATGTCTGTTGTTTTTTTCATCATTTTTAGCATACATAAAATTCTACAGCAATATTCATCAAAATTTACATCGAATTTATTTTGTACAATCCCACTTATCTGCAATTTAAAAAGGTAATTTTTCATCTAATTTTGCTATTTTTTGGAAGGGTTGTGGGGTTTTATATTTTTAGTGTGGGATTTTGAGGTCAAATGATATATATTTTGTAGTAATGAATTAGATTTTGATAGGAAGTAGGGACGACTTTTAAGTAGTCATCAAAGAGTTATAATGTCATCTTTTTAAAAGACATTAATTTTTTATAGTGTGTGTTTTAGTGGTTTCATTACCTGAAATCAGTCTGGCTTATTGTAAACTGTGAATGAAATGAAGATACAGTATGTGGTTTTTAATATTTGCTTAGAATTGGTAGCTTATTAGTAACAAATGTCCAGAATTCACTATGTCAATCTCTTTTAAAATCATTTTAACTTCATTTTTATCTAAAAACAAAAATAAGACAAATTTCTGTCCAATACATGTGCTGTTAGCATTAGGTTGTTGCTTTTCAGGAAGATTGAAAAAGACTGTAGAAAACTTGGAGGTCACTGAATTGTAATTGGCAATTTACTTTTTGGAGGTAAACAACTAGGTCCCTTAAAACTAGTCAAATTTGAAATTTTAAGACCATTAATTTTTGGGTTAGCGTTGATCAGTTATTTGATCACTAGGAGACACAGTATTAATAATTGATTAGTTATTTACATCCACTTTTCAATGACGTTGTTAAAGGTGGCAATTCAAGAAAAAATTCAAATTAATTGTCTGTGCATATGCGCATGTTTAGATCTATTTTCACAGCCTTCAAAGCCAACACATAATAGGCACTGGTCTTTTGAACATTGATAATTCTCTTGTTGCCATTACAACCACTTAGCCACACTCCGTTGCAATAATTACAGATAACATTCCACATGAAATGTAACAAGTTGTTAAATTTTTACATGTCACTGAAACTTTTTATTCTGTATTTTGTAAGGCGATGAATTGATCAAAACCTATGCAGTATAACATTGGGCAGGGTATGTTTTGTTTTGTACCAGGTACATGTATTTGTTTTTATATGGTGTTGTCATCATTTCAGAAGCTTTTTTTTTTAGGAATTGCCATGTGCTTTGAGCAGCTTTTTATCATAAAATGTAGTTATAGACTGGGGTTTTGCTGTGTTTCATGGTTTTTGTCCAGGATGGTTAAATAAAGGGAAATGTAAAATTTAACAAATTCTGATGGTACATGTATTTGCTTTAAGTATACTATGTACAAGTACAGTGTATAAATGGCCAAATGTGATAAAATATGCAATTCAAAATAAATTATGCATTAGGATATTGCCTGCTGAAGACCCTTTAAAATTTAAAGTTTATCAAATAACCACAAGGGAAACTGACTGAATTTAAAGTCATTTAAAATGAACAAAGAACAATTTAAGGAGGTCGCTGGTTCGAGTCCCACTCCAGTCAAATTTCACTTTTGAATGAGTTTTATAAGTTGATATTTCCAGAAAATGCCATTTTCAAGAGCTCTTTTTCCTAATTTAAATTAATACTTTATCTTAATTTTCTATACATGTAGTTTATATCTGCCTCATAGTTTGTCAAGTCATGTACAATTTGGTCACAATTTTACCTACAGTGACTTAATTATGTAATAATTGTCTATTTTGTATAAGGATAATTAATTCATCCCTATATACACATACCCCCAAAATGAGCACACACAGACCTTTTTTTGTTTCTTAAGGTCTAAATAATTAAAAATATCATTTTGCGAAAGAAAACTGTCTAGGCATTTTATCTGGAACTGTTATTTTGTCAAACACAGTCCAATATCTCATCAAACATTGATTGAGCAGACGATATCCGATTAAACAATTTGTAACGAGCAGTTGGATTTGCCCTTAATGATGTACATTGTACTTGTATAATAAGGACTACGCTTGGCGTTATCTGTATGGCTATAATCATTTACCGTCCTGTGAAGTTTACTGGCTGTGGCGCGCACTGCACCGTATGCGCCGCGCGTGTATCTTCACTGATCTATCCTACATGTCCTAGCGCCATTATCGCTAGCTGACACTGCCACTGGCATGTATGATGACTGGCGAAGACTAACGTTAGAAATAATGTAGGTCCTAAGTGGAAGAGGATCTATCTCGACTTGTTTCACCGTGAAAATCATCTTTACTTGACTTGGTAGTCAAGGACTACTGAACAGACAAAAGGTTTGAAGGTACGGACCGTCGGACGGACGAGACTTCGCATTGCAATCCAGGCTGGTCAGGGGCCTAACGTTCGCATGGTTCGACTAACGTTAGAGTTTTGTAACGTTGGCCGGATTGTTTTTGTTTTAATAGGCCTACACAGTAACGTTAGGCCTAATTTGCTTAGGCCTAACTTAAGTTGCAGTAGGCCTAGGCTACACTGTTTGCCCAGTCGTAGGCTAGGCCTAAAAAAAGCTAAAACAACTAACGTTAACGTTAGGCCTAACGTTAGGCCTAACGTTAGCCTAAATAGGCCTAGCTAACGTTAGGCCTACTGTTCCAAAATCATATTTCGGACTTTTCAGCAAATGTTCCCGAGTCTTTAACCGGGCTCAGCCTAACAAGTTAGGCCCTAGCCCCACTAACGTTAGTGTGGCACGAATTTTCACTCAAGCCGCTCCATCCTCAGGCTTAGCCACACGTCCAACCGCCTGATTTACGAGGGATATGTTTGTCTCTGGTGCGCACCCTCCAGGGTCTTGTCGTCACATTTCACACAGTAATACTAATACTGTAATACTAATAGGGCCTCAAGCTGTCAAGGCCTAGGCCTACACAAATGTTCCTTAGTCAGGTGTCTCATCTTCCAAATGGCAATGATATTATGCCTAACGTTAGGCCTAACGTTAGGTCCTATTATTCAAATGATTTCAATTCTTAATTTTCTTGTATTCATCTACAGTATTTTTCGGTCATTCTTGGGCAACAAGACGTACGTTAGAGGGTGCGCACCATAGGCCGAACATATCCCTCGTGAATCAGGCGTTTGGACACTGAAGGATGGAGTGGCTTGAGTGAAAATTCGTGCCACGCTAGGGGGCCTACTGGGGCTAAATTAGGCCAAGGCTAAATTTGTGGAAAGAGGGCAGGGCTTAGGCTAATTGATTTTTGAGGTGGGGGTCTGAAAATTATCCTTGTGGACTATAAAAAGTAAAGCACACTAACAAAGTTAGGCCTAGGCCTATTCACTATCCATGCTAACCCCAATACAATTTTCTTGCGCACTTGTTGTGACCTTGAAAACAGCCCATATCTAACTTATACCGTTTTGTCTGGTCTGGCTAGTCTAGTTCAGTCTGGTGCCTACAAGTACAACCAACGTATCAAAAGTCAACGCAATGAGACCATAAACGTTAGACTATATTCTCGTCTGCATTCGTCCATGCGTCCTGTGTAGTTTGGCTTGCAGTGGAGCACATACTGTACCGTAGTACACATGCTTAGGCCCAGGTTAGACCCAGTAGGCATAACTGGTGCGCGCGCTGACTCGCTTTTTCAATTTTGGGCCGGTCGACGGTCGGTCTAGCCCATGTAGATGAGTTAGTTTACCAACCAATTAGGCTTACCATGCTTACTTTAGAAGCTGGGACGGGTAACCAGCTAACTGGAATGGGTTCTATAATGTCCTGGAATGCCCATTGCAAAAAAACTAGGCCTAGCTAGGCTATATATATTAAAAGTTAGGCTAAAAAAAAAACCTTCATTGTCTTTTTACCCACCATAGACTGTGCAAAGAGGCTAGGCTAGGGCCTACAGCTACAACAATGTCCAAGGCAAGTGTTGCAGATGACATTGAGCAGTTCTTCAGTGCCAGTGAGTTCAAAGAACTTTCAGAATATGAAAAGCTGCGACTGCGGAACATGAAGGAAAATTACGAGATGATGGTGGATATTGGTGAGTTTATAACGTTAATCTTTCGTTAATTATGTATAGGCCTATGGACCTGGCCCATGGATGCCTCATATGATGCTTGAGTTGCAAGACTCTCCAGAGAAATTAGGCTGTGTCAATAAACTGCACATATTTGAAGCAGTGCATGCACCATTCAAGTTTAATCTCTCAATGTATTAATTATTTTTTCCACCACTGAAAGAATTGTAGCTTCCTGAACTAAATAATTAGACAGACGGAAGTGAACATGGCAGATATAAATGTATTGTCTAGACAAAGTTTTCATCAAAATGCTACTTTGTATTTTCCTTTGTCTTCATAGGTTTGAATGTATCCAAGCCTGAATTCATGAATGGGCCATTCCGCAAAAGAAAGCCAAAGTACGTGGACTCTAGTGACAGTGATGAGGAATGGAAGCCTGGAACAGCACCGAGCCGAACAGCTGGTATGTTGCAGTTGAAAAGGGTATAGGAATTGAAATATGATATACAGTTATTAAAATGGTCTTCTGTTTTCAAAATTCAATTAGTTTATTGGTTCATGCATTTGAAAGATTGCTGTCAGGTTTCTCTGAATTAGATTAATAAAAGTAAATAATAATTGAAGTTTCAGAAATGTCAGTTGTTTCTTTACATGCCTTTAAGATTGAATAGCTAATCATAATTTCTCTTACACTATCATTGGAAGAATCACAAGTTTAACCATGAGTTGTTCTTTATAATCATACTAGTATTTTAACTGACAAGAGTCTTCCATTGTTATTTGTTTTGTGTAGCTTTTGTTCCCTGGAAACAGAAGAAGCAATCAGCTCCTGTCAAGAAGCATATCAAGTCCAAAACAGATGTCTCAAAGGTGAGGTCTCACTATTTCAAATGCTTGCGTGTACTATGCCTTCCCTTTGCAATGTCATAATGCTACATGAAACAAATAAAGGTGTTCTCTCATGTCTTTAACTGATGGGTGTTTGACATGAAAAGCATTAGTCCTCTTTTGCTCAGGTCACATTATTTACAAGCAATTAAAAAGATGGTCCTCTTTAAAATGATATTGTGTAAAATGAATTAATATTCATAAAATACTAGGCATCTCTCAGTGTATGGTTTCATCACTCACTTCTGAAAATTTTAAAAACTGTCATTCAGTTGAATCTCTTGCCCTTGTCAATTGTGAAAAATGTGAAGTTCTGCAAAACGAAAAAAAATTATTTTCTTGTTTTCCCAGTCATCTCTTGGAGCTACATCACCAATACCACCACAGCAGAGGAATGATGAAGACACATTTGATTACCTTGGTCGTGTGACAATCAATGATGATGAAAACCTTGTGTCACTGGAGGATAATCTGTCAGCTGATCTTCCTAAGCACCAAGCATCAAAGACAAATTCAACCAGAAAAACAGGTACATGAAATGCCCTTCTTCTTTTTCATCCATCTTGATTGTGTGCATAACTTTTATTAAGCATTAGTAGTTTCCTAATAAGTGAACAAAAATGGCTGTTTTTCATGGCATAGGAGCTGTTAGAGTATTTATTTCTTCAATAAATAATTTAAATACCTCAGTGAAAAGTAAAGTGATATTGATATATAGTGGATTACATGCATAAACTGCCCAATTAGTACACATTATTTAAACAAAATGGATTAAACATCCCCAATATTAATAATGGTTGCATCTTTAATGTCTCATTTAAAACATTTAATCCTTTTTCGATTCTATATTTTTGCTAATTAATCTTCCACAAATGATGTTTGCATGTATTTGTAAGGACATTCTGACATTTTCAAAAACTGTTGTCCAAATCGGCCCAATCTACATTCTTTCAGCGTTGAAATGGTTGCAACCTATCGTTTCAATCCCCAACACTAACTTTTTTCTGCTTCATCCCTAAGAGCACATGGCATTTACTTCTTTGTAAAAAGAGATAATTTATATGTTTTCTGTGCTGCATGATTTCTTCTTCAGCATAAATAAAAGCTTCAAAGGTTTAATGTAATCTTGATTTCAATTTTATCATAGGTGGTAAAAGGTCGCAGAATGAGCGCCGATACCCAGTACGTGAAGGTGCAAAGAAAAGCTACAAAGACTTGGATGGGCCCAATGATGACAGTTACATATGTAGGAAAATCCTTTTATCTTAACAATAATCAGAAGATTATGTTTGGTTGGGTTTTTTGGGGGTAGGAGGGGGGTGGGGGTGGAGAGAATAACCACTCACACTCCAGTGCCAGGAGAAACAGATTTGTTAGGCAAATATTTTTCTTTGGAATAGATTCTTTATTTTCTCTGTGTAATGGGATCGTTGGTTGCATATTTGTGGTTTCATTCATTCTAAGTCTCTGCAAAGATTTTACATGATTTGTCACTGGAGTCACACTGATTCTTAGTGTTAAAGAAAAATGTTCAAACTTAATATTGAAACACCTACACACCTTCACCCACCTTTGTGCCCACCCATGCGTTAAAATGTAGCTTGACTATGTATGTTCATTATGTTGTCTTATCCGTATAGCCTTCGATAAAGATCCTGCTAGGATCACAACGCGTCAGGCCCTCACAACTCTAAGCATTTTATAAATTTCAGGTCATTTTGGCTGATTAGCAGTTTGCAGCAGTTTATTACTTGTATTAATATTGAAACCATTGAAAAATGAACAAAGAAAAATTGGTTGGAGTGGGATTTGAACCGACAACCTCCTGAACTCCGTATGGTCAGGAGGTAGGCGGGAGTGGGATTCACACCGGCAACCTCCTGAATACCGTACGGTATTCAGGAGCCTCACCAGGTCGAATCCCGCTCCAGTCAATTTTTCTTTGTTCACTTTTCAATGACTCAAAATTCAGTCAGTTTCCCTTGTGGTTATTTGATGATTAATATTATTATTGAAACTTTAGATTGTGAGGACTGTCATGAGCTGTATGAAGATGACTGCCCTCAACATCCCTTGACTGTCATCAAAGACACCCCAGTCCCTATGAGATGTAGAGAACAAGCCAAACGAAGCCTGCCTGATGGACTGGTAGTTAAAGAAGCTGGCATCAAAAAAGCTGGTCTTGGTGTTTGGGCTGAGAAGGCTTTCCCCAAAGGTGTGAGGTTTGGACCCTATGGAGGAGAGATCGTTGGGGAAGCTGGTCGAGACAGCGGCTATTCATGGGAGGTAGGTTTAGCAGAGATTGATAAAAATTAGGAGGTATCAGCAGAGCATATCAAAAACATTCATTTTCCTTCCATCTTTGTAGAAAATGATACTTCTACGGCTCAGGTCTTGATAATGATTTTATTATAGTGTATCTGTGATTACTTAAGACAGTTGTGCCTTGCCTCATTCACATGTTCCAATCCCGCTTTGTTAAGGTTTTTTTTAGTAAAAACAATTTGAAACCATTGAGATTAAACTCCTATATCTTTTATCATGAGAAAAATGCTGTATAGATTGGTTTAATGCAATCATTTAATCTTTCTGCATGTGGTTGATGTATTTAATTAGTTAATCAAAATTAAAACTATAGACTTTGAAAAGTTTCTTGTAGCTTTGCATTAGTAGAAATTCAGGATTGCAGCCGTACAAATTCCAATCAAGATTGTTAATTCTATAAATTAATTTTCGAAATTACTTGTATACTTTTTGTTGAACAGATTTTTGATCATGATGGTAAAAGCCATTATGTTGATGGCCAAAACCCAAACAAAGGTAACTGGATGCGTTATGTGAACTGTGCTTGCAGTGAAGCTGAACAGAATCTAGTAGCGTACCAGTACTGTGGACACATTTACTACAGGAGCTTCAAGGCAATCTCACCTGGGCAGGAGTTACTGGTCTTCTATGGAGAGGAATATGCAACTGAGCTTGGGATTGTGATGACTGCTAACAGCGTCCAAAGGATGAAAAGTAACAAAACTAAATATTCGGTCATCAAATAACCACAAGGGAAACTGAGTGAATTTTAAAGTCATTGAAAAGTGAACAAAGAAAAATTGACTGGACTGGGGTTCAAAGCGCTGGATGGCTCAGTTGGTAGAGCGCCTGTACGGTATTCAGGAGGTTGCCGGTTCGAATCCCGTTCCAGTCAATTATCCTTTGTTCACTTTTCAATGACTTTAAAATTCACTCAGTTTCCCTTGTGGTTATTTGATTATTGTATTAATTAAAAAGCCGTATCCTCTTTGAGTGATCCCCCATGTACCGTTCCCAGGTTGCAGCATTGCTGCGCATATCAGTGAAATAATCCCTGGAATATGACAGTATGTGCATGGTTTCATGGCTTCTGACTGCCAAAAAAACAAAGATAATTGACTATTGGGGTCACCACCAACGTAGGGCTGGATGGCTCAGTTGGTAGAGCACCCGTACAGTATTCAGGAGGTCACCGCAGGGGCGTAGCTACGGGGGGGCCTGGGGGGGCACGTGCCCCCCCACAAATTCGGCGTGCCCCCCCAGGTGCCCCCCCACAAAAAATCGTGGGTATAAAAAAAAATAAGCGTTATCTGTAGGGTATGATAGCTATAGAGGAAATAAAAACAACTTAACAGCTTTTACTGTTCCAAAATGATATTTTTTACTTTCAGCAAATGTTCCTGAGTCCTTAAAACCCTACAGTGAAGAAATCTGTGCAACATTTCAGTGTAAAAATGCAATTTTCTTACGCGCTTACGGTTGCGAACTTCAAAACAGCCCATCTGCCATTTTGTCTGGTTTGGCTAGTTAGTCTGGTCCCCAGATTGAATTTCTCCCGCTCAAGAGTGTTGGATTAAAAAGAAATAATGAAGTAATAATATAAATAAATGAATAAATTTATCGGAACAATTGCTTCCAAAATAAGGCTCAGATTGCACCAAAGAATATCTAGAACCCCTGAGCTTCCAGGGCCCGCTTGCCGCAAGGCCTTCGCGCTTATCCATGATTTTCCAGGGAGCGTGAAAATAAAATACTCCAATTCAATAGCGACGGATGCGATTCGGGGCGATCAAAGCTACCTAATTTTGTCTTCCCCCTCTTTTTCAGCTCTTTTGGAGTCTTTCTGTTTCCCTTTTATTTTATTTTTTTTCTGTTTTTTTTTCTGTTTTTTTTTTTTTTTGCTTGAAGAAAAGGTTGCCCCACGCCCGCTGGATCCGCCCCCCGCATTTCTCATATTTTGCAAATCTCCAGTTTTTAAAAAATTCCGGGTGCCCCCCCACAAAATTCCAAAGCCCCCCCAGTGCCCCCCTGCTGAAAAAATCCTAGCTACGCCGCTGGGTCACCGGTTCGAATCCCGCTCCAGTCAATTTTTCTTTGTTCACTTTTCAATGACAAAAACTAAATATTGTTTGTTTTAATTTTAAGAAAATCTTTCTGTAAGGGATTATTAAACGTCTACTTTTTTAAGATTGTGACCAAAGGACATTCACTATCGTACGTTTGTGGTAGGCTATTTTAAACCCACAAGGAAAGAGACATTAACACCTTTACCAGAATTTTTCATAGTCAGCAAAATTTAAACAGAAACAACTACATTAAAAAAATATCAAATTGCTAGTGATTTGTTTGATACACATTAATTCAAGTCACTCTACAAAGGTTTCCATGAAATTGATTCTTACTACTTTTTATGCTTTTTGACCCAGGTTCTTCACGTCATCCTTGTCCAAAGTGTGACAAGATCTTCTCTGATTACAAGTTTCTGGCTGGACATCTTAGGTTCTCACATGGAACATCTACTGAGTGGTACAACTACCTTAAGCTTCAGAAGATAAAGGTGTCTACATTCAACATCAATGCATGTAATGTTAAAATAGCTTCTCAAGTGCAGAACTCATTTAGCACAGGACGGCCTTTTAGGAAAAGATGCAACCAGCAGAAGGCTAATTGTGAGAAACGAAACTCTTATAACACTACAGATTGTACAAGGCAATATTATTGTAATGTTTGCGGAATGGCATTCCCAGCAAATGTGAAATTGATCGAGCACCAGATGACGTCACACGGTGACAGAGTAATACAGTCCCAGGACAGGAATTGCCAAACCATGAATACTCAAGTTAAAATGCAAACTAGCAAAAAGGCACATTCTTGTAGGTATAGTGGGGAGACATTATTATTAAGCAGTCAGTTGAAAAAACATGATAGAACACATACAGGTGAAATACCATGTGCATGTAGCCACTGTGATAAGGCATTCACAATGAGTGACTTGAAGAGACATATGAAAACACATACAGGAGAGCGGCCATATGTTTGTAGCCACTGTGATAAGGCATTCTCAGATAATAGTGCCTTGAAGACACATATAAGAACACATACAGGTGAGCGGCCATATGTGTGTAGCCACTGTGATAAGGCATTCACAATGAGTGGTAACTTGGAGAGACATATGAGAACACATACAGGTGAGCGGCCATATGTTTGTAGCCACTGTGATAAGGCATTCTCAGATAATGGTACCTTGAAGACACATATAAGAACACATACAGGTGAGCGGCCATATGTGTGTAGCCACTGTGATAAGGCATTCACAATGAGTGGTAACTTGGAGAGACATATGAGAACACATACAGGTGAGCGGCCATATGTGTGTAGCCACTGTGATAAGGCATTCTCACGGAATGGTAACTTGGAGACACATATGAGAACACATACAGGTGAGCGGCCATATGTGTGTAGCCACTGTGATAAGGCATTCTCAGAGAATGGCAGCTTGAAGAAACATATGAAAACACATACAGGAGAGGGGCCATATGTTTGTAGACACTGTGATAAGGCATTCTCCCATAATAGTGCCTTGAAGACACATATGAGAACACATACAGGAGAGCGGCCATATGTTTGTAGCCATTGTGATAAGGCATTCTCACACAATAGTGCCTGGAATATACACATGAGAACACACACAGCTGTCTGACCTGTGCTGCCATTTTGAAAATATTCCGCTTATCACAATAGTCGTATGAATTCATTGCTTTCCCAAGGAGTATTTTGTTTAAAGTAACTTTATATTTTTGTGGAATAAATATCCGAAGGAGAATTTAATATTAAGTGTGGCTCACTCTGAGAAAATGAGTCATAAGGTTCCAATGATAAGTTATGTAGCCTTTGACTTTTGAAACACATTTTTTTATCATGAGTCTACGTGGAGGAATTTCCATTAAAATAGGCCTCTCCCATATCATCGTGGTGTACAGATGAACACATTTTACCAGAATTGTATTTGTTATGAAATCTAAACTATTTTATTAGAATTACTTTGGCTACAAAAGAAACAAATGTGCATGTGAAGATAGATGAATTTTGATTGATGAAGTCGGAAAAATGCTGCTAAGTTATTTAACAATTGATTGTTTATAGTTATAACGATGCACCGTGAAATCGGCCGTGGACATGGTGATTTTTGCTAGTACGCCCACGTCCTTGTTATTTTTTTTAAACCCTCTTCATGAAAAAAAAGTAATTGGAATGCACAGTCTAACGTGAATGATTTTGAAAGTGAAATTGTTTGTTTTTGGCAGTCCTAGCTCAATTTACGTTAGTCAAGGACAAACAAAAACCGCATGAATTAATGTATTTGTTAGTGTTACTGGAAAACCTACCGACAATATGATCCTCTGTACTCCTAGGTATCATTTTACTGCTTTATATAAGTTCTGCTTGGAGATATCAGAGAAATTGTTTACATGTTTAGTTTCGTACAAATTGTTTGTCTAATCATAAAATAAATGGCTGAAACAGTGTAGGAGTAGCCGTAGATCACGTGTAAATCACGTGAATTATTTAGGCGCGTATCTCTCATGCGTGCATCATGCACAACAGTCAGCCGCATTGCTATTGATCCAAAGTTTGTATCACGTGCACAGCATAAAATAGAACAAAGACTTGGTACCAGTCACTTGCGCGCAAAACGGACGGACGGCACGGTGTGACACACGGTATACTGTACATGTATCGTGTATGTACGCAGCCTGGAGAAAAAACAACCACAACCACGGCCAACGTCAACTATTGGTGGTTCCGGCCCTATATATTCGGGGCTTGGTTTGACGATCCTAACGCGGGGCAAACTTTTTTCAGTAAACATGCGAGACCAGCGGGTTCTCTCGTCAATGTTATGCAGTCCAACATGCATCAATTAACTGCATGCATGGGGCAGGGTGAAATAAGTCGGGAAAATAAGTTTTGGTCGTTTTAACTCCCGAATCATACCGAAATAAGTCGAACACTTTCAGTATACTATAGCAATATATGAACAGGCTGAAACCGATGGCACTCAATTTTAATGAATTATAAGAAAGCAAATTAAACTTTATTTCACTAAGAAGAATTCAATTGTTTTTAATCCATTTGAATACAATGTATATATACACGAAATTAACATTATTCCTTTTTAACTCCATCTAAAGTTAACCATTTTACGTTGCTACACGTACGATGAAATTGATAATACTACCTTGTTCGAGTTTAAATTGTGTTTTAGGCTGATAGAGAATAGTTTGTAATGTTTGATTTTTACAACAGCTTTTCATATCTAAATAACTAAAATAGAATGTTATGAAAAAAGAAAACCCATCAATTCACATGTTTTTGGAATACAATAAAACTGTACTCTACTTTGATTGTTGAATAACGAATCACAAAATTATCACTGTACAGCTATACCTTAATGGATTTAACAGTTGTAAATAATTATTTGTGAATTTTATGTATTTTATTTTAAAATGTTTCAAATTTAAAATAGAGAACAGTAAATTTCCCCTGTACAATTAGTATATTAGTGACATTAATGTTTGACCAAGTCTCTTTAATACGATCTGTGCCCAAAACAAATGGGGCTAGGGGCATTATTTTGTTTTCTATTTAACACACTGTTTGCATTTGTATTCAGTAAAATAATTCCCCAATCTGTTTTCGTAGATGTTAAACTATAGCATAGTTTATTGCTGGCCGTTCAAGTTCAGATTAAATTGACATGAGAGAATGAAAGCTATTTGTGTCGATTTCAAACATTATTTGCATGCGTGAATGTAAAAGTTTATAGAAGATTGTTACTAGTCATGATGTTTTAGAAGCTCATAATTATTATCAGAAAAGAGAGGTAGCTATAGTTCAATCATTATACAGGGTGTCCCAGGAAAAAAACCCGCAACACTATGTCGTGACCCTAAACTGTTTATCACTTCAAGATTCATAATTGGCTATCACCATGTAGAATTTAAGCATATTGGGGCTGAAATTGGCGAAAATATGACCAATTGAAAGAATGCTCCTTAAAAACAAATTTGTAAGGATAACACGCAGTGTGGTCAATACACACATGTACGAAAGAAATATGAAAATCGGGTTTTGAGGTTGGGTAATTCAGTCTTAAGTTTTTCACTCAATTTTAGTCAAATTATGCTCAAATTCTACATGGTAATAGCCAAGACATGGCTGTATCACATATCCGAATCTTGAAGTGATGAATAATTTAAGTAAGACTTAAAGCTATGCATGGTGGATGTACTAAAATGCAAGTAAGTTTGCGGTGACACCATGTAATCTCTTCTGTGAGAGTGTGTGGTTCTGAGAAGAACCGTAGGTATTAACTCGACGTTCCGAACAGTGTGCTCTGTTCGTCCTCAGTGCTCTGTTCTCCTGAGGACGAACAGAGCACACTGTTCGGAACGTCGAGTTAATACCTACGGTTCTTCTCAGAACCACACACTCTCACAGAAGAGATTACATGGTGTCACCGCAAACTTACTTTCATGAATAATTTAATATTCAATAGTTATCGACGCAAGACTAGTGTTGCGGGTTTTTTCTTGGGACACCCTGTATACATCGTTCTCTCAAATTGTAATATAATTTTAGTTGGGATATTTGGAAAGGGGACTGCTTTGCAATATTTAATCTAAAATATCTTCCTGTGGGAAGGGGACAAAACGAACGCAAAATCCTAATATTATGATCAAAAATTAATGAACCACTATAGCAATTCGATCTCTTCCAACACTTTTGCTACACGGTATTCAGTATAGTGTTGGATTGCTTGGGCTCAACAGAAAGCCTGAACTTATTCAGTATTATGCTAAATACAAGTTGCACAATGCACAGCTGCAATCTAGTCACTCGCACAACCTGGATATATACCGGGGGGGGGGGCACCCCTTTCAGCCGCAGACAGACAATTATTATTTCAGTAAATGAATAAAAGAAAAAAAAAACCAGCACCTAAATCGACATTCCCGTGCATCTTTCAAACCAGTTTTCACACCTGATGTTATCTGATAGCCATATTTTTTGCCCTCTATAAAATTTGAGAAAAAAATCTTTGTATAAACGAAGCCCAGTGACTTGGGCCCGTGCTATATAAGCTGAACTGTCGACACCCAGAAAGCAGTTACTGGGTTATCTTTCATGTCACGCGATAAGCTTTTACGCCCACCATCTGATTTCATTGAAAAATGGCACATTTTGAATGTCAATTTTTAACCCCCATTTCCTGACTAACATAAAGCGAGATCCGCTCCTGATACCGATAGGCTAGGGTTCGATCTGTGCTTCAACTTTGAGGATCCGGAGTTTTGACAAATCTGGTAATGATCCTTTTTGATAGATAAAATAATGTGCTTGTGGAATCATAATACTTCTCGGCTTTGCTTGTCTATTTGCTTTGGTTGTCTTTGTCTGTCTGCCAGTTGGGCAGTGGTTGTCTTTGTCTGCTTTGGATGCAGAAGCGGATCCAGGATTGTATTTCGGGCAGATCAGAGCTAGCTAATTTTGTATCCCCCTTCTTTTTCTTCTCTTTTGGAGTCTTTCTCCATCGCTATTCATTGTTTTTTTCCCCCCTTTTTTTAGTGCAGGAAGAAAAGGGGGCGTGCGCCCCCATGCCCCTGTTGTTGAGTCTGTAAGTTTGCTTTAGGTGGTTGCGTTTGACCATTACTTTAATACAGTTTCGAATTTACACTCACTTCCCAAATTTTATTTTGAATTTATCATGGGTTTAGTTCCCACCATGAAAATTAATGTAAATTTTTTTGACCCAGAATCGGGGTTCGTTCGTTCGGTGCTCGATGCTCGCGTGTAATGCGCTGATTGGCCATTGAAGTACGCCCTCTATATTGATTGAAATGCCTTAAAGATGGCAGCCCCCGTTGAGAACTAGAAAAGCGTACGTTTTCACTTCCGAAAGGTCTTTCAGGGACTAAACTGGAAGTTTACGAGAGTAGATCAGGATCTAAATCTACTAAATGTATTATGGTTGGAGTAAGATAGGTTTGATGGAGCTTCTGAAGGCTGGGGTTGAAGTTATCGTCTTTTGACTGACTAACGTAGGCCCTAACGTTTGGCCCTGGCTTTGTGTTGGTTCTCCTATTCTAATCTAAGACAGCTTTGCATTGCAACACAATCACATGCACTGTGCACAAAGTGTGCAGTGCACTGCTACTATTTTGTACTAAGTGTGCTGGACACTGCTGGATGGTGACAAACAAACAGACATTAACTAGGTTGAACTTGAACCATTCATTTGTCTTGTTCGGAATTTTGTTTTTTTAGTCTAACGTTACAGTAGGCCTAGGCCTACAGCCTAAGTTACAGGTATTTGTGTAGGCCTAACTGCTGCTTTGAACTTGCAAACGAGAGCTAAGCATGGCAAGAGGCAAGGATACACGCGTGCGCACACTCAGGAGTCGAGTCAGCGGCACAGCAAGTACGACCAAGACAACAGTATCCAAGACCAAGGCCTGTGCTGCAGATCGTTCATTCAGCAGTTCTTCAGTACCAGTCAGTGAGTTCAAACTCAAAGAAATTTTAGAATATGAAAAGCGAGACATGAAGGTGAATTATGGGGGATTGTGGACAAGTAGGGCCTTAAACTATAATGGAAAGGAAACCAACTTACGTCTAATGATATTTATGAGTTCCATCAAATATTGAAAATTCCCAGAAATTTCTGCAATATTTAGTAAGAGAATGTAATTTTTGAAATCAAATTTTAATAAAAAAATAACATTCTTACTCGCTTGTTGCGAACTCGAGAAGATCCTGTCAGCTGCATGATGCCTGGTTAGTCTGGTAACCAGACCCAACAGATCAAGAGTTTCCAAAATCAGAGCGGAAACCAGACTATTCTCATCAGCGGCCGTCCGTGTGACTTTGAATTGAAATGCCCCATCTTCATTACTGTTCTTATGCCAACATTTCCCTAAAAAATTATCAAAGCCCTGCCCTCTTTCCAAATTTAATCTTGCTAATATTGAAGAGGATACCACAAACGTATACTTAGGCAGGTTAGGTGAGTCTCTTTACAAAAATTTGTTTTCCTTTACAGATTTGGGCCCCACTTGTCCAGGGCCCAGATACACCAATAAGTCTGCTACAATCAGATTCTGCAGCCTATTTCACGAAACTTCTTGCGCAACATTTTCCTGCACTTTTTCTTGCACAAGTTATGCCCGTTTCACGAAACGTACGCAACATTTATATGTTACGCAAGTTACTCAACATTCCGTGAAATCGGCTGCTGGGCCCTGTCTCTGTTCCATAGAAATTCTCAAATAACCTTGTGGAAACTTTTGCCGCTTTTTCCTCCTCTACATTTTAGAAGCTAAAACTTCACCAGAATTATGAGTACTTGAATCTAAATATATGGTCTGATTGCTATTTGTGGAAAATATGTTCACCAGGAATGAAATTTTTTTTTAAAATGAGATCTTTGCCATGGAATCGAGAAAAATGTTTCAAAATGGTCTCTATTAGGCCGGTGTGGTATCCTGTACTGATCTTATTAGAATGCGTGGAATCTCTGAAAGGTGCTCCGACTAGCGTTCTTTGATGCTTAATTTGTTCATCAGCATCAAATATTATGTTAAATCTTGATTTTAATTTTATCATAGGTAATAAAAGGTCACTGAATGAGCGCCGATACCCAGTACGTGAAGGTGCCAAGAAAAGCTGCAAAGACTTGGATGGACCAAATGATGACAGTTACGTATGTATGTATAGAGATTAAAATTGTTTTAGTGTCCTTAACAATAATCGGTATGTTGGGTTTGGTGGGTTGTTTATTTGTTTGTTTGTGTTGGGGTTAACAGTCATTACTCTCTAGTGCCAGAGAAAAGGGTTTGTTAAAGCGTTTATTTCTCATTGCACATTTGGAATAAATAATTTTCTCTGTGTAATGGAATTGCTGGTTCTATTTTTGTGATTATATTAATTCAGACCCTGTAGGCTGAACAGAGAAGTCGTGCTGATTCTTCTTCGTTTTTTGGGATGACTTCGTATTAAAAAGATTAATATAAAAATTGAACCTTTCAGATTGTGAGGACTGTCATGAGCTGTATGAAGATGACTGCCCTCAGCATCCCTTGACTGTCATCAAAGACACACCAGTCCCAAAGAGATGCAGAGAACAAGCCAAACGAAGCCTGCCTGATGGACTGGTAGTTAAAGAAGCTGCCATCAAAAATGCTGGTCTTGGTGTTTGGGCTGAAAAGGCTTTCCCCAAAGGTGTGAGGTTTGGACCCTATGGAGGAGAGATCGTTGGAGAAGCTGGTCGAGACAGCGGCTATTCATGGGAGGTAGGTTTAGTAATTAGCAGAGATTGATAGAGTTACATGAATAGGAGGTCATTAGCCCTAACCCTCCTCAATCCTCAAAAATCCTTCTGGTGTTTTGGAGGATTTCGGAGGATTCAGGATATAATGTCATTTTCAAGTGAGGACCACTTGAGGAGTTGCAAGGATTCAGGATAAACACATTTTTTTTAGGTATGGCCACCGAAGGATTCAGGATTCAGGTACCTCTCATTTTGAGTATAAGTGAGATCACTGGAGGATTATGGAGGATTCAGGATGAACGCAGTTTTTAAAGTGTGACCATTGGAGGATTATGGAGGATTCAGGATGGTACTCAGTAAAATGCCCCTAGGGGGTTAGGGTTAGAGGATATCAAAAGCATTCATTTTCCTTCTATCCTAGTGCATAGTGATACCTATATGCTCTGGGCTTAATTTTACTTATCATTTATGTGTATTATAATATATCTGTGATTTAATACTTCAAACAGATCATCTAATAAAACCCAAATTAGTATAGCCTATCTGGTTCATGAGTCTTCCTGAAAACTGCATTGCAATGCAAATATTGGTGACGTTACAATTAGTACACTCTGTATTTCCCAATGTGATGCAAGAAAATTTGATATGTGAAGTTATGAACCAGGCTTGAAATGGGATTCAATGTCAAAATGTTGTACCAGTGCTCCATAATTGAGAAATGGGGGGTAGCTCAAACAGACGACAGCATTTGTGTCAGGCTTGTCATCCATGTTTGCTTTTTTTTTTACCTTCCGACACCTTTAAAATGAGTCAATTTCTTGTGTGGTTTTTCATGATTTCAATTTTATAACAAAGGACTGGATAGCTCAGTTGGCGGATCACCATTTTGGTATTCCTGAAGTTGCAGGTTCAAATCCCACTTTGTCCAGGGTTTCTTGTTCTCCAAATTGACCTCCTATATTTTCTATCTTGAGAAAAAACATCTTTGTATTGTTTAATTTAATCATTAATTTTCAAAAATTGGGGTTGGTGTATTTCATCAGATAAATTTCTAACCAAGAACATTGTTAATTTTATTAAATAATTTTCCCAAATTACTTTGTGTTAAACAGATTTTTGATCGTGATGGGAAAAGCCATTATGTGGATGGCCAAAACCCAAACAAAGGTAACTGGATGCGTTATGTGAACTGTGCTTGCAGTGAAGCTGAACAGAATCTAGTAGCATACCAGTACTGTGGACACATTTACTACAGGAGCTTCAAGGCAATCTCACCTGGGCAGGAGTTACTGGTCTTCTATGGAGAGAAATATGCATCTGAGATTGGGATTGTGAAGACTGATAACAGTGTCCAAAGGATGAAAAGTAACAAAACAATTTCTTTTTGCATTTTTAAACGTTCTTCCTGTAATGATTTATTTAGCATTCACGGTTACTTGTGCAGTAAATCTACGTATTTCAGATCGTCACCAAAAAACACTCACTCTTAGAATAATTATGTCTGTATTTGAGGTACCCTGTTTGGAAATGGATTGGCAAATCAAATTGATTTTTTAAACCTACCTCTCCCTTCAAAATCATGAAAAAATGTGTCATTGAAAAGTGAACAAAGGGAAATGTTTTGGAGCAGGATTAGCACCTGTGACCCCTGGAATACCGTACCAACACTTTACCTACGGAGCTTTCCAGCCGTATGTTGGCCATATCCAAATAATCAATCATCTTTGTTGGTTTGGCAGTTAGAAGCCATGAAACTACTTTCATACCAGTAAGTTTTTGATTACTTTTCAATAACTTCCAATTAATCCAATTATGCTTTTTGACCCAGGTTCTTCATGTCATCCTTGTCCAAAGTGTGACAAGATCTTCTCTGAATACAAGTTTCTGGCTGGACATCTGAAGTTTTCTCAGGGAACATGTAACGAGTGGTACAACTACCTTAAGCTTCAGAAGATAAAGGTGTCTACATTCAACATCAATGCATGTAATGTTAAAATAGCTTCTCAAATGCAGAACTCATTTAGAAAAAAACAGACGTTGAGGAAAAGATACAACTCCCAGAAATCTACTTGTGAGAAAAAAGACTCTGCTAACACTGTAGATTGTACAAGGCAATATTATTGTAACGTTTGTGGAATGGCATTCCCAGCAAATGTGAAATTGATCGAGCATCAGATGAAGTCACACAGTGACAGAGTAATACAGTCCCAGGACAGGAATTGCAAAACCACGAAAACTCATATAAAAATGCCCACTTGCAAAGAGGCACATTCTTGTAGCTTTAGTGATGAGACATTGTTTTCAAGTGGTCTGTGTAAAAAACGAAAAAGAACAAATACTAGTGAGCGGCCATATGTGTGCAGCCACTGTGATAAGGCATTCTCACAGAATGGTAAGTTGAAGACACATATGAGAACACATACTAGTGAGCGGCCATATGTGTGCAGCCACTGTGATAAGGCATTCTCACAGAATGGTGACTTGAAGAGACATATGAGAACACATACAGGTGAGCGGCCATATGTGTGCAGCCACTGTGATAAGGCATTCTCACAGAATGGTAGGTTGAAGAGACATATGAGAACACATACAGGTGAGCGGCCATATGTGTGCAGCCACTGTGATAAGGCATTCTCACAGAATGGTCACTTGAAGACACATATGAGAACACATACTAGTGAGCGGCCATATGTGTGCAGCCACTGTGATAAGGCATTCTCACAGAATGGTAAGTTGAAGAGACATATGAGAACACATACAGGTGAGCGGCCATATGTGTGCAGCCACTGTGATAAGGCATTCTCCCATAATTGTGCCTTGAAGATGCATATGAGAACACATACAGGTGAACAGCCATATGTGTGTAGCCACTGTGATAGGGCATTTTCACAGAATACTAACTTGAAGTCACATATGAGAACACACACAGGTGAACAGCCATATGTATGTAGCCACTGTGACAATGCGTTCTCAGAGCCTGGTAGCTTGAAGAAACATTTGAGAACACATACAGGTGAGCAGTCATATGTGTGCAGCCACTGTGATAAAGCATTCACAGAGAATGGTACCTTAAAGAGACATATGAGAACCCATACAGGTGAGCAGTCCTTTGTGTGTAGCCACTGTGATAAGGCATTCTCAGAGAATGGTAACTTGAGGAGACATATGAGAATACATGCAGGTGAGCGGCCATATGTGTGCAACCACTGTGATAAGGCATTCTCAGAGAATGGCAGCTTGAAGAACCATATGAGAATACATACAGGTGAGCAGCCATATGTGTGTAGCTACTGTGATAAGGCATTTTCATTCAGTAGTACCTTGAAGAAACACATGAGAACACATACAGGAGAGCGGCCATATGTGTGTAGCCACTGTGGTAAGGCATTCTCAGTTAGGCATATCTTGAACTCACACATAAGAATTCACACAGGAGAGCGGCCATATGTGTGTAGCTACTGTGATAAGGCATTCTTAAAAAACTCTGACTTAAAGATACACGTGAGAATACATACAGGTGAACGGCCATACATGTGTATCCAATGTGGTAAGGCATTCTCAGCTAGAAATACCTTGAAGACACATTTGAGAACACACACAGGCGAGAAGCCATATGTTTGTAGCCACTGTGGTAAGGCATTCTCAATGAATGGTCACTTGAAGACACATATAAGAACACATACAGGTGAGCGGCCATATGTGTGTACCCACTGTGATAAGGCATTCTCAAGGATCAGTATCTTGAAGTTGCACATAAGAACACACACAGGAGAGCGGCCATATGTGTGTAGCCACTGTGATAAGGCATTCTCAAGGAACAGTATCTTGAAGTTGCACATAAGAACACATACAGGTGTGCAGCCACTGTGATAAGGCATTTTCACGGAATGTTAACTTGAGGAAACATAGGAATGTTAACAGAATTATGTATAAATTTCAGGGTATGAAGGTGGTGCTGGTAGAAATATACTGTTAAAATATTTCCGCCTGAAATGGTGTATTTATCCAGAAATCAGTAACACAAAAACCAAAAACAGTTTTGATCTCGGGGTAAGATCAAAACCATTCTTTATGTTTTATAAGAAATATTTTGTCAGGTTTTCACTATTTTCTTGTGACTCAGATGTGCGATAGAGCTCATATGTTCACAGGTTTATTATTTCATGTACATGCTTGATCAGACAAAGTCTGAGTACTGTCCTGTCATACCATTACAGAGAACATAACTTTCCCTTAGTACAAGTACATGTAGTAGCATTAATTGTTCTGCGCCCAAAGCAAGTGAGTATGACTACGAACTTGGATTTAACATGTTGTTTGTATTTGTGTTATTTAATTAGATTAAAAAAAATTAATGTTCAATCTGTCATAGCTGTTACATTGTTTTGGTTACAAGTTCATATTAAAAACAATTTTCATGGAAGAATGAAAAAAAGAATAGTTATTTGTGTCGAGTACAACATCCTTCGTGAGTGTGAAAGTTTAGAAGATTGTCACTGGTCATGTTGTTTATTTAGAAGCTCATAATTATATTTTAGAAAAGAGTGATAGTTTCCGACTGTGTACAATCACCTTTCATTGTATTTACATCATCCATTCAAATTGTAATATGATATTGTATTTGGGATGTTTGGAAAGGGGACTGCTCTGCTTTGCAATATTTTCCCTGTAAAATGTCTTTCTGAAGGAAGGGGACAAATGAGCACACAAATCCTACAAATTTACAATTATCAAAATTATGGCAATAAATTCTGTCCAACTTTAGCGGGGTCCCAAAATTATCAATTATCTTTGTTTCAGGAGAACGCTCACATACTAATAAAAGTATCATTTAAGATATGTGCAACATAAGAAATGCTGCAAACCTGAGAAACTGCAATTAATGGGTTATATTCAAAGAGGATGGCATGCGACTTTACTAAAAATTAAAAAAGTTCATTAATTTTGCCACATTGAAGTACGCCCTCTATGGATGGAAAAAGACTAGCATTATCAAGATGGCAGCCCCCATGGAAAAAATGGCTAGCGTGTCTGCACCATCAACATCAGATTCTACTGGTGACAAACAGACGAACCCTTTACCTTACGGGAACAGAAAGTTTTACATGCTTCCTCGACAACGAGGAGTGAAAAACAAATTGAAGGAAAATGGCAGAAGTGCCGAACAAAGTACGGAATTGCTGTCTTATATTCATAGCAATGTAATCGGACATTCGTCAGTGTTCTATGGGCCATTTGGACAGCGGAAAGGTAGGCCCCTATGCATCATGGGACATCACAGTCATATTCACAGATTGGTTTGAAAATTGCTCCATCTCTTCTCCGAATGCCAAGGATGAAATGCAGCTCATTTGTTTGTGCTTACAATCTTTCCGTGTGATAAAAATCAATGACAATGTTTTCAGGTGGAAATCCAGAATCCAATTCGGACTTGTTTGGATCGTCCACCATCTTGCAATAGCGCTCCGCATTTACGCTAAAAATAGCACCGGATCTCAGTCAAACATTGCAACCATGCGGGTGTGTGGGTGTGCGTGTCCATGTACACTACGCGTGTGAGACAATGTTTGTCTGACAGCCGGGGATTTTGTGACGTCATTAGTGTGGAGCGCTATTGGTTTGCTTCTCCACCAATTAGAAACAAACATAAATAAAGTCACATGTGCATACATTCAATATTTTGTTCTGTTTCCTTGCAGTTGTCTATTGTGATTACACAGCATCAGGAAGGTGAGAGACATTCACGTCAAAATCAGTCTTACATCAGTCTTCATAACTTCTGAAATAGCCGACGTCATTTTAGGGTTTATTCATTGATGTACAGAAGCAGTCGCAATCAAGTAACTAGAGCTTTCAATAATGTCCATCAGTGAGACAGTTCTTGCCCCCATTTTTCAAAGGTCTCGACAATTTAAAGGTCCCGACCCTAAGCACTCGGTCCCGATCTCGGAGCAAAAGTCTTGAGATCTAGTGGTGGGGCCTGGAGCTAACGAGATCATAAATTTATACGACTTGACCTTTTCGTAATTACTCTTGAAAGTTTTGATATATGGCAGTATCAATTTGGAGCTGCAGCGAAATCAGATATTGACTTATAAAAACTGACCTTCCAAAAAAAATGAGATGTGTGCTCCTGGTTTTTTTTTTTTTCTGAGAAATGTTCCAAATTTCAGATTTAAAGTAGTATCACTGTGACAGTATTAGAATTCTTTCAGGATGTAGAGAAAAAAACTACATTGTTTTTTTGATAAATTTCTCATTGATATATGTAAATTAGTTCAAGGCCTTGGTTATAAGGTCTTGGTCTTGACTTTTGATAGTGTCTCGGTCTCTGTCATTAGGCCTCAGTTTCAGTTTCAGGTCTTGATTACAACACTGATCCAATAATCTCCTTTCGTTGTAGATCCCTCGAGATGATAGAAGACTACATACGACGAAACGTTCTACCTTTGTATGGTAACACACACACAACTACTACAGTGACGTCTCTACAGACAACACTATACAGGCATGAAGCCAGGTATTGGAACATTGAATGGCTGTTTCAGGAGACAGGTTGATGCTTGTTCAGAGAAACATGTTGTGGAATGATGGTCAATTATCTCTCTTAATTGCCTGTTTGGAATGTAAACTATCCCAAAGCTAAATTTGTCCCAAATTCTGATAAATTTACGTCTTTGTGTTGCTGTGATGGAGGAGATATAGATACAAAGCTAATTGAGTCCCTTCAGTTTTTGCCTTGATGCTTTTGTCTCTAGTCCTTCTCATCAATGCTCTATTGAAATAATTATTTGTCTACCAAAGTCCCAATATTGTCTCTATAATGGACAGACCGTACAATTAGACCTGTAAAAGCAACCAGGGAACACAGACATGCAACTTTTCCTCGGATCAGCTGATTTCCTCGTTTTTCTCATCACACTCATGCCATTGAAAATAGAACAAAATACTTCTGAGTTGCATGCCTGTTGTCCAGAACAGCAATCAGGGTGTAGAAAAGACCCCTAACCATCTCTATTATCTCAGCCAGCACCTCACAAGTAATAGTTTACCTCATAATGACATTGTCATTGATTATTATAAGTCAAGATATCTTCTTGTAATCAACTGTTTAATTTAATGTCTGCTATTATTTTAGGGATATCATCCGTAATGCTGTACATGCTAGTGAACACGACATGCCTGTTGTCCAGAACAGCAATCAGGGTGTAGAAAAGACCCCTAACCATCTCTATTATCTCAGCCAGCACCTCACAAGTAATAGTTTACCTCATAATGACATTGTCATTGATTATTATAAGTCAAGATATCTTCTTGTAATCAACTGTTTAATTTAATGTCTGCTATTATTTTAGGGATATCATCCGTAATGCTGTACATGCTAGTGAACACGACGCTGTCATCTTCGTTGGTACGGGATGTACAGCTGCAGTTCATAAGCTCATTCATTCTTTGAATCTACAGTCCTCACCAGTAAGTAGTTACCAGAATCACTTCCAAACCTGTTTACCGCTCTACCAAATTGATTGAGTGAGTAAAAACTCCCAAACACTGTAAAACAGAAATAATTTATGCACTTAATGATAAATCTGAATATCTTGTAGGTGTACCGTAGTCACAATGCATACATGGGGCCAATTTCATGGAGCTGCTAAGCACAAACATTTGCTTAGCACAAAAATATCTTGCCCAATAAATCAAACCGTCCTTCAAAATTCCATTTGATACTAATCTGCAGTGAACAACAGGCAAAGAACAATCACAAGCGATACACAACACGTGGAAATTTGGTTTTTATTAAGACAGAAATGTCATGCTTAGTAAATTTGTTAAGCCAAGCAGCGCTATGAAATTGGCTGACACACAGACTCCAATGGTTGATACCCTTGAAGAAAATATAATTTAATAAATCCCTTGACCTAGTCACAGAATTAAGATGTGCACTGCAAAGTAAACTTGTATCATGCTCATATTGTATGCTTGGAATGCATGTATTTTATGAAAAAAAATGGATGGGCTTGCTATGGAATTCCAACCTGCAACCCACTGCTTACTTGTTGGGTGCATTCGTTTAGCTCCCCCGGGTCAACACCAGTCAACCTCGTCCCCATACTCTTGTTTGTCTTGTGCAGTAAAACATGACCATTCCCAGTAAGGGCTGACCCGTGTTAGCTAAACGAATGCACCCGTTAAGATGTTTGACCAGGTAGAACAGCGGTACTCACCAGTAGTGTAGACAAGTCCTCAGACCAGGGGGGTATGATCCTGTAGCTGGGTCATACTTCCATGTATGTTTGTGCACAAATACATACATACAGTATATGTAAACAATGAAAACCTGGGACCCCCCCTCCCCCAATCTACGCACATGTGTAGCACATATGTGTACAGTATTGCCAATATGGCAGCTAGGGAAAGCTTTTACTTTTTATGATCCATTACCCAAGTTGGTTTGTTTTGATTGACATTGTTGATTCTGTCTTTGTCTTCATCCCACAAGGTTGTATTTGTTGGACCATTTGAGCATCATTCTAATCTGTTGCCATGGAGAGAGATAGGTGCTGAGGTAATCACAAGAAATCTTATTGGTTCTTAGGCATTGACATTGGCTATGGCTCTAGTATCTGGCTATGGCTCCGGCTTTGACTCTGGCATCAGTTCTATTTTCTTTTTACAACCATTGTTAAGCATTTGGGCAATTCCAAGCATAATGCGACTGACCATTCACTGTATAAAGCATGCAATAAGTTGAAATCAGTATGTAAACTTGACAAAAAGACTCATCCTTGTAAAACAAATTCCACCAAGTTATAGAATTGACAAATACAAGTTAAGTGTAATGCGACTGACCATGGAATTATCCTTTAGTGTACTGGCTGGAGCATCAAGTTAGTTCAGGATATACAGTATACCATCGGTTCTCTATAAAGAAGCATTGCCAACATGGTTCTCCATACACTTCTTCTTCATCTACTTTTCAAGTATAATTTACAGTGGGTACAAAATTAACCAGAGAAGCTACAAAGTTTTATCCCTTTATTATTTATTCCCTTTTTCCATTGTTCACTAAATTCTATATAATGTACAAGAGTGTAATTTTGTTTGTATAAAATTAATTTCAGGTTATAAGAATTGCTGAGGATCCTATGGGACTTGTTGATGCTCATTGTTTGGAAAATGAACTGAAAGTAAGAACTAGAATATATGAAAGATTTGTTAGTTCAAAATAACATTTAATTGTGATAATACAGATCAAATTCCCAATAGATTTACATATTTACACTGATTGTTAAACAATGCATACGGATTATTGTGTCACATATCGCATCATATCGCAATTTACAAGAAGTATGCACTTTAAGGTTTGAATTAAAGGGCATGTACAACATCGGTAAAGGTGGCAGAGCAGCTGCAAGCTGCTCATAATTTGATTTGCCATAGAATAAAACATTTTCAGCTCAATTGATCATTAGAAACAGTAGAAAATGAAAAAGAAAAAACATTATAATTGTTACGCCAATTGTGTTTTAATAGCTGTCTCATATTTGTATCTTTCCAAGATCAAACATGTTTGGTGTTTGGTTTGACTCTTTTCTGGATAAATACAGCATTTCTTTGCAGTATGTTTCTACCATTGCCATCTTTATACCCTGTAAGTTATAGGTAAATCTGTGAACATTTCTGTTTGGGTTTTTTATCAATGTTGTACATGCCCTTTAAAATACCATGATGCTCTTCCAGTTAAATACAAGTAATTCTCATTCTTGCTTTGTATATGACAGAAATGGCAGCCATCTGGTCGCCAGCTAATTGGTTGTTTCTCAGCGGCTTCTAATGTGACTGGTATCCTGACTGATGACATTGGGATTACAGTGATACTTCACCGGTATGGTGCCCTGGCATTCTGGGACTATGCCACTGCAGGACCATATGTTGATATCAATATGAATCCACTTCATGAAAGGTATGAACCTGTCATCTTCATCATCTTATTCACATTGTTAACTCCCTAGAACAGTTCAGGGCTGGATTTCATCAAAAAGATTAATCTTAAGATGAGTTGTCAGTATCACCATAGTGATTTGTATCGTGACATCACACGTTGCTTAGCAATTAAGATGAATTCACACCTAAGATCAATCTTAGTGCTTTGTGAAATCGGCCCAGAGCTGCTTGGAATGGATTCTAACCCAATACATCATTGCTACATTACACTCAATATCTTACATATAGATTAAGTCCATGTAGATCATTGTGCATGTGTTCTTAAGCAAGACACGTGGCTAAATACTAACTACTTCTTATATGGAGCATGCAAGAAAAAATTAACTTTGTTATTTCTAGGTTATTTTTCATGAATATAAATTTTCTATCACAATTTTATTTAAAGAAACTGATATTAATAATAACACTACTGCCTTTAAAAACTTAAAAATTTGGTTCTTTAGGTTACATAAGTACACTTAGAATTTCTCTGAATATGGAGCATGCAACAAAAATTTAAGTTTTTTATTTCAAGTTTATTATCACTACAGCTACTTTTAGTATAAGTAGTATATTAATAATAATTAATAACACTACTACAACTTTAAACAAATTTACAATTTGGTCTGTTAACCATGAATATAATACATTTATAAGTGCACTTAGAATTTCTCTGGTTATAGAGCATGCAACAAAAATATAATCTTACCACTTTATTCATTATCACTATTAAAAATATTACTTCTTACTTACTACTACTCCACTACTCACAATCACACAGTAATCTTAACAAATTTACAATTTATTTAAATTTAAAGGCATTGCATACGTTTGGTAATGACTCTGAAAATTTATGGCAATAAAAACTTACTTGGTGAGAAGAAAAGCTGCTTTGGATAGTATAATGCATATTGAGAAACGTTCAATTCGAAGTACCGCGGTTATGGAAAAATATGTCACTTTTTATCTCCAAAAATTATGAATCTGAGAAGCGTTATGGCCGTAACGCTTCTCAGCTATTGACTAACTGTTATCTGGCATGAAATAACCGCTCTAGTTTGTCGCCAAAATCTCACAAACGCTACCACCTTTTGAATTGAAACTTTCACAGGTTAGTTTTATGGTATATATATACAATTAAATTGGTTTGAAACAAACAATAGGCTCAAATTACCAAACGTATGCAATCCCTTTAAAGCACTAGGGGATGTGAAGCGAGCTACATATTTTTTTTCAATTCTGAAAATATGTACGATGCATGTACTATGTGTAATTCTTAGTAGAAAATTCGTGAAAACTCAAAAGATGGCAAATGTACAATGAAAAGAAAAGAATTTCAACTTCAGTAATAAATGTTGCAATTTATTTCACTTACAGTGGGAACCAACAATATATAGCATCCAAGGATGCTATATTTCTATCACCTCATAAGTTTGTAGGTGGAGTGGAAACGCCCGGCATTCTCGTTGCTAAGAAAACCTTGTTCAGAAACTCTGTACCAAGTGGCAGTGGAGGGGGATCAGTCTTTTTCGTGAGTATTGACAAATAATTAGTAGGCCAAGTAAAAAAAAGATATGTTTAGCGTCCTGCCTTTTTGGAAAAAAAGGAAGGATGAGGCCCTTATTTTCCTTCAAAATGGCTGACTGACCAAGTTATATCCAAAACAACTGGCCAGGGCCCACAGGCCAGGAACTTACTAAAAATGCAAGTATTTAGACCTTTGGGCTTTAATTTTTATCGGAACAGCTGTAAAAATCATTTTCTACCCAAAAATCATGAAATTTACCCTTTTTTGGGGCAGGCTATAAAAAGACAAACAGGGAGCCTCCAAAAAGGAAACTGGTGGGGATACTAAACTTGTTTTTGTTTTTTTACTTGGCCTTATCTGCTTGTAAATCAATAATATGAAATGTTAAATGTTTGCTGTGTTCTGTTCAGGATAATGGGACAGGTGGGTGGAAAGACTTTGTAAATTTGTAGATAATCAGCCAAAATCCATGGACTAGTTTCATTAGATGTTTTAGGACACATGCAGGACTGCAGCAGATCCCAGGCACTGTAATATATCATAGAGCCAAGTCCAGAGAATGTGCCATAGGAAATCTGCACAGTCTGACACAGTGTGACTTATTGAAGCGTGACATGTAAAAAATGTATACATTGACAGTCTAACTTGGTCCCAATAGTTTACCAGAGAATTAATGGTGGATTTTCACAGAGTCAGGAAAGGTTACTAGGGTATTAGAGCTGACTAATTCATGTATCTAGTCATGGCATCTCAGAAAACTGAACCTATCATCAAATGTACAAATGTTTGTTTGATATTGAACCTGAAACTCTTGCCTTCAAGTTCAAGGTTCTCTGACACAAAGAAATTTACTTTCCAATGAGACAAATGCAACCACATACAGGTCCTTTGATTACATGATAGTCGTTCCTACAATATTTTGAAATATTTAATGTTGTTTTGGGGTTGGGTTAAGTCACCTTGGTGACTGATCAGTCACACATTGAGGAACGCATATGAATTTTACAGCACTTATGATCATTTTTTTTTGTCTGAATTGAATTTCAAGTATTGGGCGGTTAGTGGTGGGTGGGGGATGGGACAAATTTTCATGGGTGAGAGGTGAGTTTTTTCTGGAGGTGTGCCTATAGGTTTGAGTCTATGTCTATTGTGAGACAAGTGGTTCTACTGTGCACACACGGCTTATGCACTTTAATGTAGTCATTACTTTGGCATCTTCATTAATCATCATGTAAGGTCTGTACTCATGATGAGTGCAAGTCTAGCCTCTGCCCTGTCATGTAAAAAAAAAACTCAAGAAAATTTGTTGGTGATTAAGGAATGTTGGTATTCATTAATATTAAATATATGTGTCTTTCCACCCTGCACAATGGCTAGCATTTTTACTTTTTTGCATACTTTACCATTTGAAGTTCGTAGATTCCACGTTCATTATTCATGAAGTAATTCTCATATTCACTGCCATTTTCCCATTTCACATCAACCATGCCATCTTCAATCCAGGTTATCTTACCTTCCTGGCAGTCCTACCAAAAATAATCAAACAAAATTATTTTAGTTATAAACAATGAAAGAATTATGATGTAAAATATTTAGTGAAATATTATTATTCAGTGGAGTAGAATTGTTGATTCGCACAAGTTGTTTAACTCTAGCACTACCATAGAAAAAAGTCTCACAGAAGAGTAGCCTGCTTAGAAACACAAACAAATTACTCTTTGGCATGATTCAAATTCAGTTTACCTGACAATGCAATCTGAAAAACATTTTTTTTTCATTTATGTATTTCATTTTCCTTCACTTCAAATCACCTGATTCAATTTATGAGCAATGACTTCTTGGCAATTTCCTATAAGGAATATATACAGGGTGTCCCAGAAAAAACGCAACACTGTGTCAGGACCCATTATGTTAAAACTAAACTGTTCATCACTTCAAGATTCAGCTATATGATACAGCCACGTCTTGGCTATCACCATGTCGAATTTAAGCATATTGGGGCTGAAATTGGCGAAAATATGACCTATTGAAAGAGTACTCCTTAAAAACAAATTTGCAAGGATAACATGCATAGTGGTCAATACACATGTCATGTGTATGAAAGAAAGATGAAAATCGGGTTTTGAGGTTAGGTAATTCAGTCTTAGTTTTTTCACTCAATTCTAGTCCAATTTTGCTCAAATTCTACATGGTGATAGCCAAGACATAGCTGTATCACATATCTGAATCCTGAAGTGATAAACAGTTTAATTTTCATATAATAGTTCTCGACACAAGTGTTGCGTTTTTTTTGGGACACCCTATATATATATTCACTTTCAATTTAGTCATAGTTAGTAAGAAACTGTTCCCTCCCCCCCCCCCCCCAAAAAAAGAAAAGAATAAATAAAAATGTCTATATTGAGCGCTGCCACTGACGTTTTCCTTTAACGCACAGTGCAGTTGGTTGACCCAAAGTTGCCTTAAAAAAATTGCCATGTGTGGGAGTCATGTGACATGGCCCTAATAAAGGTCTGTTTTAAGTTACTGTGTACAAATATATCAATATGCTGTTGTTGCATACATGTCTTACCTCATCTCCGCGATTCCAGTGAGGTCCCCTTTGAACTCTTGTACCAACAACCATCCGTCTGGCTTGCTCAGACCAGTGCAGTCTTGTGTCCATAGGTGCACGTTGTTCATACATGTAGAACTGAGGTGCAGGTTGCTTGGGGACTGAGCATGAAATGCATGTGTTTGTAAATGTGTATGAAATTGTTTTTACATGCACATACTTTGTTTACAAACATGTTGCATTTGTATTTTAATTTTTTTTTAGACATTCAGAGCTCATTAAGAGAATTTGTGAAGAACCATAATTTACTGAAATATAACCATCCAATTTGCCCTTGAACAGACTTGTATTCAAGTCACAAAATATCCAGTCCAAGTACGAGTCTGAGTCACATCTCTCAAGTCCGAGTCCGAGTCCGAGACCCGAGTCATCCAGTTTGAGTACGAGTATATTCACTTTTCATCGAGTCACAAGTCACGCAAGTCAAGTCCAAGTCAGTAGGTTGGAGTCCGAGTCATGGGAAATGGACTTGAAGCGGAATTGAGTCCTAGTCCGTGTTATGAGTCATATAAGTCTGCCCTAGACACATGTCTCCTTATATACTTTAACATACATAGTACCTGACATTCAATGATGTATATAAGCAGTGAAACAGTGTGATACATTCAGTGCTTCTCATGGCTTACCTTGATGATGTTCCTCGCAAGTACATGTACATGAACTTGGATCTGTAGGGGATGTTTGGCTTTGGCTTGTGCTAACTTCCTTGTCTTGGAATAAGTTGATGTATTTGCGAAGGTTCTTGCTGTCTGCTGATTTCTCTGTATTGAAAAAAAATTACCGGTACTTTATTTATGTGACTATCAAGTGGCTTTTGTAAGCTGAAAGTTTACTTGGTTTTAATAAAGTATATGATGGATATTCTGATTTTGCTCCTTTGTAGGAAATGTCTGCCTAAGCTTAATTGAAGTTGTGTATCTTAAATTTCAAGGGGATAAATGCAGTCCTTTTGGCAAGTCCTTGGGCATGTTGAACCTTAAAAATATAAATGTTGTATTACTATTGAATATGAAATATTATTTGGTATGGGAGATGCATTATTCTGTTCATACAGAGTTGAATACTGACCTAAATCTTGATCACTGATGTTTTTGCACTTTTTGAAGTCTTCGGATGTAAGCCCTGTCACTGCTGGGGGAATATCCATCTGTGTTGCCTCTTTTAGATTCTGCACGAGATTCTTCTTTAGTTTAAGGAGGTCGTATGTATTCCCTTGGCCCATTAGTGTTTTCACGCTGTCAATTGCAGTCTCAAGTTTTTCTTTGTTGTTGTCGTTTGTAGCCAGATGTTCTTCAAATGCTGTATCGGTCTTGCTGCTTACAAGGGAGAGTTTCCCTTTTAGCAGATTTTCTGTTTCTCTGATTTTGGTAACTTCTCCGTCTGCTCTCTTAGAGATGTCATCAAGTTGTGTCTTTGTCTCTTGCTTGTGCTTTGTGTGTGCCTCCCTGGTCTCCTCTGTTGAAGCCTTCAGTTGTGCCAAGGTCTTCTCTGTCTTGAGGATGAGGTTAGAGACTTCTTCTTTGCACAAAGCAAGTGCCTCAGAGACATCCAGAAATTTGTGTTGTGGTGCTTGATGGTCAAGAGCTGTGCATGCAGCACATATGAGTACAACACATGTCTCACAGAAGAAAATGAGATCCTGAGAGCCATGCTTGTTACATCTTGGTACTCTGTTCCAAAACCGACTTTTAAAAGTAGCTGTGCCAGAGCGGAGATCATCAATAGTAGCCAGCTCATGATCCTTTGTCGTCTTACTCCTCTTGTGAGCTGTCTGACAGAATTCACAGAGATACATCCTGCACTTCAAGCAGCGGGAGGCTGCATCTGCTCCTTCCTCACAATCTTCACAGGTTATCTCTAAAGAGCTTTGACCTTTGACCAGTGCTTCCTGTTGAGTGATCTCATCTACGAGGGTCATCAGGGAAAAGTTGATGGGAATACCGGAGATTCCAGTCTCAGATACATCTGTTTGCCGTCTGCACACCGGACAAGAAATCACTTGCACATCGGGTTGATTTTTGATCAGTGTTTCTAGGCAGGCTTGGCAGAAACTGTGCAAACATGTCAGGATCTTAGGATTTACAAATCGACAACAGCAGATTGGACATTCCAGATGATCTCTGCTGATTTTCTCCAGCACCCCCTTAGCACTCATGGCAGCCATTTTTGCAGATTTTCTGAAATATAGAAACATGAATGACCCTGATGTGTTGTACAAATATATCCTTCACTATATTGGCTGTAATATAGTTAGCACTGTATGCACTACAAATACTACAAAATAACCATAAATATTCACTGACTTCAAAGATTCCATCATTGCATAGAGCAAGGCTTGATTTAAGATTTAACACATGATCAATTACCTCTTTATACCACAATTATCAGCACTAGCATGCAGGCAGTGGTTGGTAGATAGAGTCACAGACCTCACTGTACAGTAGCAGACTTCCAAGCCTTAAATGCCATCATTTCACCCATAAAAACTATGCAAAATGATCGACTCTTTGCACAAATGGTAGATAGTACAGCCTCTCTGCAGCATACATGTATTATAGCAGCAGTAATATGACATATGATAACAAAAAAGGAAAATAGTAGTTAGATAAAGACCCACCCACTTGATGCTGAAGTCCAAGTGTTGCTACATGACATGATATACTGTAGTCGGGTACATGAGCATGTGCTATGTACATTATACAGATGCATATCATAGGGCAAACAACAGTGGTTGAGATGGTATATTCATTGTGTATACTCTTGTCATTTTGCCTTAAGTTAAAGCTGTATTTTGTTGTATTAAAAGGTCAGACACAGAGGTCATAACATTACAAACTGAATACAAATACCACACATGCAATTCATGACGTGCTATATGTAGCTTATGTCTCCCCCCACGACTTCCTGATTCATTTCCACCAGGCTCTTGCCCATAACATTCCAAATATATTACATGTATTATAATTGATATTTTTTGCATTTTTAGATGTACCACAGCCATGGTAGCTTAGGAACATTTCACCAAAAATATTATAGTGGAGTTTGTAATGTTTTTCACTGTACCGCTGTACCGAGTACTGAATATAGGTCTATTAATGTACAATAATGGCGATAAGAAATTAATGGTGTCATTTTTGTCTCTCTGAATCTGTGTCAGTAATGTTGTATTATTTTGGTAAATATGTTAGTTTTACTTGAATTGAAATGAGCTGCATCTGTGGTAGAAATTGGTGTCTAGAAAAGTTGAAGAAGAAATCACAGCTTTCAAATTCCCTTTGTATTAGTTGTTCGGACAGTTGTGTTGCAACTGGAAATGAATTACCACAGAATAAATGTTTGATCTTCATGTTGATGGTATGGAGGTGGAATTGTCAAAATTTATTGGAAATTATATTTAAAAGGTACAGTATAGGATTGGTAACATACCCAAACAGAAATATTCACAGATTTACTTATAAAACTTTCGGGGTATGAAGATGGTGATGGTAGAAACATACCGTTAAAATGGTTCTGCCTGAAATGCTGCATTTATCAAGAAAAGGGTAAAACCAATGACCAAAAATAATTTTTATCTTTAAAACATCACATATAACGGTGAAAAGATTTTTAAAATACCGTGTGCGTTTTTCACTGTTTTCTCAAAAAGTGGGTACCGTATGTGACTGGAAATTTCACAGATGATTGTTACTGTATTTTTCTTGATATTTTTGCTCATGGATCTGCATTTCTTTGAAAAAAAGAAAGTATGATATTACCTTTAAATATTGGCATTGTAAACTCACTAGAACAGTTGAGAGCTGCTTTGAATGGGTTCTAACCTGAGACCATGGATCTTGTGTGTCTGATCCCAGTCTAGTAGATCATTGTGCATGTGTTCTTAAGGAAGACATTTTGTTTCTAATTATTGCTTCTCCCTATCTGGTGTTGAATGAGTATAGATATGATTGGAGTTCGGTTGCTTTATATAGAGCATGCATGAGTGCGTTCTGCCCAAGTAGCTGAGAGTTCTATGAGCAATAATTAATAAAAGTAAGCTTGCGGAGACACCATGTATAATCTCTTTAAAAATGTGTGGTTCTGAAAAGAACCGGTGAGAGTAATGTTCTCGACGTTCCGGCCAGTGTACTCTGGCCGTCCTCAGGAGAGTGAGAGAGAACATTACTCTCACCGGTTCTTTTCAGAACCACACATTTTTAAAGAGATTATACATGGTGTCTTATTGGTTTGTTATTACAAGTTTTTTGTATCACTTATTGCTAGTTTTATTTAAAGAAACTCAACTAGTATATATTAATAATAACACAATTACCTTGAAACAAATGAACAATATGGTTCATTGACATACATAAGTACAATTAGAATTTCTCTGAATAGGGAGCATGCAATAACAATTTAAGTTTGTTATTTCAAGTTCATTATCACTACTGCTAGTTTTACTCAAAGAAACTTAACTAGTATATTAATAAGAACAGTACTACTTTTAAAAAATGTGTACAAAATTTGTTGACCATGATTATAATACATACATGTAAATGCGCTTAGAATCTACTACACCCAGTCAACATATACGAAGAACACGTGACTTAAATGCGAACAACGCAAGAAATAATCGTGCGAACTTCGCTGCTTGTGCGAGACATTTGGCAAAAATATAATTTTATCACTTCTAATACATAATCACTACAGCTACTTTGATTTAAAGAAACTTAATTACCGGTAGTATATTAATTATAACACCTCAATACTTTGAATAATCAATCTAAACAAATTTACAATTTACAAAAAGGAGGAGGCCCTTATTTTCCTTCAAAATGGCTGACCAACCAATTTATATCCAAACCAACTGGCCAGGCCCACAGGCCAGGAACATAATAAAAATGCAAGTATTTAGACCTTTGGGCTTTAATTTTTATAGGAACAGCTGTAGAAATCATTTCCCATCCAAAAATCAGGAAGCTGGTGGGGACACTAAACATATCTTATCCTCTGTCCTGTCATATTTTAAAAACCTCGGGGAAATTTGTTGGTGATTGAGGAATATTGGTGTCTTTCCATTCTGCTTAATGGCTAGCATGTTACTCTATTGCATACTTTACCATTTGGAGTTCGTAGATTCCACATTCATTATCCATGCGGTAATCCTCATATTCACTGTCATTTTCCCATTCCACATCAACCATGCCATTTCCAATCCAGGTTATCCTACCTTCCATACAGTCCTACCAAAAATAATCAAACAAAATTGTTTTAGTTATAAACAATGAAAGAGACAATGATGTAAAATATTTAGTGGAAACAAAATTAGTGTTCATTGAAGTAGGAATGTTGATTGGCACAAGTTTTTTAACTCTAGCAGTGGCATAGGAAAAAAGTATCACATTAAAGTAGTATCCTGATTAGAAATGCAAGCGAATTAGTCTTTGGCTTGATTCAAATTCAGTTTACCTGACAATGCAATCTGACCTCTGAAATAGATTTTTTTCATTTTATGTATTTTATTAAATTTTTCCTTTAGTATTTCCCGAACTATCAAATCACTTCAAATCACTTGATTCAATTTATGAGCAATCTCCAAGAATAAATAACATTCACTTTCAATTTAGTAAGAAACTGCCCCCCTGCCCCCCCCCCCCCAAAAAAAAGAAAAATGTCTATTGCGCGCTGCCACTGAAGTTTTCCTTTTTCATACAGTGCAGTTGGTTGACTCAAAGTTGCCTTAAAAAAATTGGCATGTCTAAGTCATATGACATGGGCCTAATACAGGTCTGTTTAAAAGGTAATATAATCATATTATTTGGTTTTTGTCAAAGAAATACAGATTGATAGGCAAAAATATCAAGACAGATACTGTAACAGTCATCTGTGAAATTCCCAGTCCCATACGTTACTGGCCTTTTGAGAAAAAAGTGAAAAAACGCCCATGGAATTCCTTTTATCTTTTCACCACTATTTTTGATCTATTAAAGATCAAAAATATTTTCGGTCGTTGTTTTACTAATTTCTGGATAAATTCACCATCTCAGGCAGAAACATCATAATGGTATGTTTCTACTAGCACCATATTTATGCCCTGTAGTTTTAGGTAAATTTTCTGTTTTAGTTTCCTACCAGAGTATGATACTACATGTACCTTTAAGTTACTGTGTACAAATATATCAATATGCTGTTAGTATGTTTACCTCCTCTCCGCGATTCCAGTGAGGACCCCTTATAACTCTTGTACCAACAACCATCCGTTTGGCTTGCTCAGACCAGTGCAGTCTTGTGTCCATAGGTGCTGGTTGTTCTATTGCATACTTTACCATTTGGAGTTCGTAGATTCCACATTCATTATCCATGTGGTAATCCTCATATTCACTGTCATTATCCCATTCCACATCAACCATGCCATCTTCAATCTCGGTTATCCTACCTTCCATACGGTCCTACCAAAAACAATCAAACAAAATTGTTTTAGTTATAAATAGTGAAAGAATTATGATGTAAAATATTTAGTGGAATATTATTATTATTCATTGGAGTAGGAAAGTTGATTGGCACAAGTTTTTTAACTCAAACACTGGCATAGAAAAAAATAAATATCACAGTAAAGTATCCTGATTAGAAACGCAAGCAAATTAGTCTTTGGCTTGATTCAAATTCAGTTTACCTGACAATGCAATCTGACCTCTGAAAAAGATTTTTTTCATTTATGTATTTTATTCCATTTTTCCTAAAGTATTTTTAGAATGTGCGACTTTTTCAGCAATATTACCCACTGTTATCTGAACAATGTAGCTGATATTGTTATTCTCTTTGAAAATTATAATCCTGAGGAAATGTAATACACTATATAGAACACCTCAAATACAGAAGAGGAACGTTATTTTGAATGGAGCCATTAGAATTACTAAGAACATACATTTACATGCTTTTTGACATTTCTGGGTGATTGCTCACAATCTAATTGAAAAAAGGATCCTCTTTGATAGAGTGTTCTTTTTGGTGAGCTGCTGCGAAGCAGTGCGAGTCTATGTAATACCGATTTCCATCTGCCTGTCGGGCCGTCTGCGTGAAATGTTGAAGTTTTTTAGTATGTGCTTGAAGCCCAATTTCTTTTAATGCCATACACAGTTTTAGTCTCAGGCCATTGGTCTATTGTCCAATATAATGTTTTAATCATTATCATAAATGAAAAGTGAAACATTTTGAAGTTTTTTCTATTGTTTCAAAATGTTGAAGTTGTTTCTATTGTTTAAAAATGTTGAAGTAGTTTCTATTGTTTCAAAATGTTGATGATGCCCCCACCAAAAAATGTCTATTGTTGCGCCGCCACTGAAGTTTACCTTTTACATACAGTGCAGTTGGTTGACTCTAAGTTGCCTTAAAAAAATTGGCATGTGTGAGTCATGTGACATGGCCCTAATACAGGTCTGTTACTGTGTACAAATATATCAATATGCTGTTAGCATGTCTTACCTCATTTCCGTGATTCCAGTGAGGACCCCTTATAACTCTTGTACCAACAACCATCCGTTTGGCTTGCTCAGACCAGTGCAGTCTTGTGCCCATAGGTGCAGGTTGTTCATCAAACTGAGGTGCAGGTTGCTTGGGGGCTGAGTATGAAATTACTTTTAAATGTGTATAAAATTGTTTTTTAGATTCAGATCTCATTAAGAGAATTCATGAAGAACCATAATTTACTGAAATATAAGATCCCATTTGCCCTTGACCAGACTTGTATTCGAGTCACAAAATGTCGAGTCCGAGTCAGAATCACATCTCTCGAATCTGATCCCGAGTTCAAGACTCAAGTTTTTCCAGGTAGAGTCTGAGTCACCTTTAAATTTCCAATACATTTCCCAATTTTTGACATTTTTCTTGAATCACATTAACTAGAAGTATTCCCACTCACATAGTATATTAAATAAACTTTTATTTGAGTAAAGTGTCCAGAGAAAATCATTTGATCAACTAATACAATGTACTCTTTCATTATCAAAGTTGTGATTGCGTTGATCCTGATTTTATAAGAAGTTTCCACGAGTCACTGTTAAAATTCTATGGTGGTAAATCTTCCACAGCCTGACCAGTGGGACTAGAGTTGTAACGAGTCACTGTTTTATGTGACTCCGCACTCAAGTCGAGTCATTAGGTCAAGAATGTTGAGTCATGTCGAGTCGAGTCACCATAGTCTGTAGTCGAGTCAAGTCAATTATTTAGCTTGAGTCAATATAAGTCACAAATATTTGGAAATAAACAAACACCAAGAGACTGGAATTTGTTTGCTTTAAAAAAATTGACATCCTGGTCAGAATGTGTGATAAAACACTTCACTCTGAACCCTTTTCACCACTGCGGGCCACAGAATACCATACTGTCACACAGTATTCGACATTTTCTATGTCACAGTGTATTTTGTGGCCCATAGTGCAGGCCCCACAGTGTCAAAGGTTTAATTAATGAAAACAAAAAGCTGATCACCATCCAACTCCACATTTATCAAATATTTTTGATCTTTAAAAAAAAATAAGATTCTATAATAACGGCTTGGGTTTTTTTCACTGTTTTCTCAAAAAGTCGGCTCCGTATGGGACTGGGAATTTCACAGATGATTGTTATTGTATCTTCCTTGATATTCTTGCCCGGAATATGCATTTCTTTGACAAAAACTAAAGCATGATACTACCTTTAAACATAGTACCTGACATTCAATGATGTATACACATACAGTGATACATTGATACATACAGTGCTTGACATGACTTACCTTGATGTTCCTCACAAGTAGATGTACATGAACTTGGATCTGTAGGGGATGTTTGGCTTTGGCTTTGGCTTGTGCTAACTTCCTTGTCTTGGAATAAGTGGATGTATTTGCGAAGGTTCTTGGTGTCTGCTATTGAAAAAAATTATTTCATTTATTTGACTGTTAACTAGCTTTTATAAGCTGAAATACTTGGTTTATGATAGAGTTTATGCCTAACCTTAACTCAAGTTGTGTGTCTTGAATTTCAAGGGGATAAATGCTGTCCTTTTGCATGTTACGGGGGCAACCTTAGAAATATAAATGTTGTATAATTATTAAATATGAAATATTATTATTTGGTATGGGAGACACATTATTCTGTCCATAAAGAGTTGAATACTGACCTAAATCTTCATCACTGATGTTTTTACACTTTTTGAAGTCTTCGGATGTAAGCCCTGTCACTGCAGTGGGAATATTCATCTGTGTTGCCTCTTTTAGATTCTGCACGAGATTCTTCTTTTGTTTCAGAAGGTCATATGTATTCCCTTGGCCTATCAGTGTTTTCACACTCTCAATTACAGTCTGAAGTTTTTCTTTGTTGTAGTTGTTTGTTTTCAGATGTTCTTCAAATGCTGCATCGGTCTTGCTGCATATGATGGAGAGTTTCCCTTTAACCAGATTTTCTGCCTCTCTGATTTTGGCCACTTCTTCGTCTGCTCTCTTAGAGATGTCATCAAGTTGTGTCTTTGTCTCTTGCTTGTGCTTTGCGTATACCTCGCTGGTCTCCTCTGTTGTAGTCTTCAGTTGTGCCAAGGTCTGCTCTGTCTTGAGGATGAGGTTAGAGACTTCTTCTTTGCACAAAGCAAGTGCCTCAGAGACATCCACACATTTGTGTTTTGGCGCTTGATGGTCAAGAGCTGTGCATGCAGCACATATGAGTACAACACATGTCTCACAGAAGAAATTGAGATCTTGGGAGTCATGCTTGTTACAGTGTGGTACTCTGTTCCAAAGCCGACTTTTAAGAGTAGCTGTGCCAGAGCGGAGGTCATCAATAGTAGCCAGCTCATGACCCTTTGTCGTCTTACTCCTCTTGTGAGCTGTCTGACAGAATTCACATAGATATATCCTGCACTTCAAGCATTGGGAGGATGCAGGCTCCCCCTCTTCACAATCTTCACAGATTATCTCTAAAGAGCTTTGACCTTTGACCAGTGCTTCCTGTTGAGTGATTTCATCCACGAGGGTCATCAGGGAAAAGTTGATGGGAATTCCGGAGATTCCAGTCTCAGATACATCTGTTTGCCGTCTGCACACCGGACAAGAAATCACTTGCACATCGGGTTGAACTTTGATCAGTGTTTCCAGACAGGTTTGGCAGAAACTGTGCAAACATGTCAGGATCTTTATAGGATTTACAAATCGACAACAGCAGATTGGACATTCCAGATGACCTCTGCTGATTTTCTCCAGCACACCCTTAGCACTCATGGCAGCCATTTTTGCAGATTTTCTGAAATATAGAAACATGAATGACCCTGATGTGTTGTACAAATATATCCTTCACAATGTTGGCTGTAATATAGTTAGCAATGTATGCACTACAAATACAAAATACTACAAAATAACCATAAATATTCACTGACTTCAAAGATTCCATCATTGAGTAGAGCAAGGCTTTCTTTATGATATAACACACGATCAATTACCTCTTTATACCACAATTATCAGCACTAGCATGCAGGCAGTGGTTGGTAGATAGAGTCACAGACCTCACTGCACGGTAGCTGTCAAGCCTCTAAAACCATCATTTTACCTGTTTGGTTGATTAACAACGGTAATAATTGTGCATCAAATCATAGGACCAAACCATGGAAATTGACTCTTTGCACAAATTGGTAGATAGTAGGGCCTCCGTCTCTGCAGTATAGTGGCAGTAATATGAGATCATTATATGATAATAAAAATGGAAAAGAAAAATGTCTGGCATATAAAGACCTCCACCCAGTTGAGTGTTATATAGTCACGTAATTTAGCTTAGGGCATAAAGTAGGCATTGTGTGTGCTCGATGAGTTGGTACATTCTACATTTCTACCTGTAGAGCTGAACAATGTATTTTTGTTGTAAAGGTCAGACACAGAGGTTATTACATTTCTGAATATGTCTCTCCCAACTTCCTGCTTGTGCCCATTGCATTTCAAATATATTATTATATATTATATATAATATATTGTATAATATTTTTGTGCCTTTTGTAAGTGCACTGTGTTGCCATGATGGTAGCTTGTTAGGGAAATTACACTAAATAATAGTATAGTGGAATTTGTAATGTTATTCACTATACTGAGTTCTGTTTTTGAATATAGGTCAATTAATGTAGAATAATGGTGATGAGAAATTAATGGTGTCATTTTTGTGTACTGTTAAAGCATCCGTGATTCTTTGTCACACAATACATAATTGGTAAAGGTCACAGATCAGCACTGATAGTTTGTCTGAAAATTTGAGCTCAATTGGACATTGAGTCACAAGAAAATAGTGAAAACTTTACTCAATTTATCTTTATTAAAACATAAATAATGTTTTTAATCTTACCCTGAGATCAAAACTTTTTTTGTTCTTTGTTTTACTAATTTCTTGAAAAATACACCATTTCAGGCAGAAATATTTTCACGGTATGTTTCTACCAGCAACGTCTTCATACCCTGAAAGTTATACATAAATCTGTGAACATTTCTGTTGGGTATGTTACCAATCTTGTAATGCACCGTTAATGGTGTTTTATTTGGGTACTTATGTTAGTTTTACTTGAATTGAAATGGGCTGCATCTGTTGCAGAAAATTGTTGTGTTGAAAAATTTAATAGAAAACTTCCAGCTTTCAAATTCCCTGATTTGGATTTGTTTAAGGCCTTGGGACAATTATAATGCAAGAGGAAGTGAATTACTATGATAAATGTTTGATCTTCATGGGCCTATTGGAGATTAATTGGAGATTAATTTTAATTACAAGTTTGGTTTTGTTTCCATGCAGACATTGTTAATCAGGATGATAAAAAACAAATGTCTGTGATACAGTAATAAACACCATGTAATATTCTCCTTTGAGTTTTGAAACCAATTATAAAGCTTACGTTCATGATCCTCACCAGCTCTTTACAGAGTCACCCTTTATCCAAAGACCATTATTCATAGCAATAAGTTCATTTGTGAGTAATGGAGATTATGATCCGTGTAATTTTGTTGCTCAGGTCAGCCCCAGTGACCATCGATACCTGAAACAAGTGGAGATGAGAGAGGAAGGTGGGACGCCCTCTATAGTTGGAGCCGTCAGAGCTGGATTGACGTTTCAATTGAAGGAATCTGTGGGTGCGGACTACATCATGACCAGGGAACATGAACTTTGCAGGTATCAAACTAATTGTTTACGCTTAAACGATAGAGAGTAGTTATCAATACCAGAGAAGTTTTAATAAGCCAAGGAACTAAAAAAGAGAAAAGCCTGAATGTTGGAAAGGAGGCTTGATAATCAGATTGTTTAGTCATTTGATCTGTTGGTAGGTCAGTTGCCTGGTCATTTGCCTGGTTGGTCACTAGGTTGGTTGGTTGGTTGGACATTTGCCTGGTTGGTCATTTGCCTGGTGGTCATTTGCCCGGTCACTTTTTGGTTGGTCATTGGTCATTTGCCTGGTGGTCATTTGGTTGGTCACTGGGTTGGTTGGTCATCTGTCTGGTTGGCCATAGTTGGTTGGTCTCTTGGTTGTTGCACGGTCAGTCAGTCATTTGGTAAGTCGGTCAGAACATTGCTTTTGAATAAAACCCTTTTGCTCAAATACTTTCCAAATCCTTCAAAATCTGTATGAGGAAAAGGCTTTTGCTTCCCACTTGCAAACCTCTGCATTTGAAATTATTGTATTGTAAACATTTCATAAAAACATCTTTTGTTTTGTTTTTAGGAGAGCTATTTCAAGATGGTCCAAAAGCACAAACCTTGTGTTGCTTGGCAACACGGAAGTACCTCGACTACCAATCTTCTCATTTCTTATCAAGCATCCAGCAACTGGACAGTACCTACACCATAACTTTGTCTGTGCCGTCTTGAACGATGTATTTGGCATTCAGAGTCGTGGTGGATGTGCATGTGCTGGCCCATATGCACAGGTAAGGTATTGCCTCTTGTGTGATACAGTTTGAATTCCATAGTCACTCTTGATTGGTTGTTTGAATTCCATAGTTGCTCTTGATTGGTTGTTTGAATTCCATTGTCGCTGAAGTCCATAGTCACTCTATTGGTTGTTTGAATTCCATAGTTGCCCTTGATTGGTTGTTTGAATTCCATAGTCACTCTTGATTGGTTGTTTGAATTCCATAGTCACTCTCGATTGGATGTTTGAATGCCATAGACACTCTTCATTGGTTGTTTGAATTCCATAGTCACTCTTGATTGGTTGTTTGAATTTCATAGTTGCTCTTGATTGGTTGAATCTCTTTAAGTGACTAGATCAACAAATTATTTCACATTTGTACAGTTGTTCAATTCAGTAGCGAGGTAGTAAGTTTTTATGTTATTCTTGTGAAAGGATAATAAATCCCTCTGAACAAGAAATCAACTATCGGTAATAAAAAAATGTATAGAATGGAGTAAATGAACCAAAGTATAATATGAACTAGTGAAATTTTGAAAATTCTGTTTGAATTCTGATTCTTATACAGGATCTTTTAGGCATTGATGAACAACTGGCCAAAGAAATAGAAGCAGTACTTCTAGAAGACAGGTACGGAATGAATCAAACAAACAAATGCATTAATCTCCTAATATAACTCAATATTATTCAATCTCCAAAAAAACTATTAGCCATGGTTGTTCCATTGTTTCCTTCTTTATTTTAGAACATGTTCAGACAAGTCCTTGTACTTAACAAAATTCTTGCAAAATTCTCGTCGTTTTCTTCTAGTTTCATATTTTGATGCATTTATTTTGCAGTCGATTGGACCGAGTACACCTCAGACGTTATACGGAATACTCAGAGAGAGAAATACTCAGGTAATACTAAGAGAGAGAAATACTCAGGTAATACTCAGAGAGAGAAATACTCAGGTAATACTCAGAGAGAGAAATACTCAGGTAGAGAAATACTCAGGTAATACTCAGAGAGAGTAATACTCAGGTAATACTCAGAGAGAGAGATACTCAGGTAATACTCAGAGAGAGAAATACTCAGGTAATACTCAGAGAGAGAGATACTCAGGTAATACTCAGAGAGAGAAATACTCAGGTAATACTCAGAGAGAGAAATACTCAGGTAATACTCAGAGAGAGAGAGATACTCAGGTAATACTCAGAGAGAGAAATACTCAGGTAATACTCAGAGAGAGAGATACTCAGGTAATACTCAGAGAGAGAGAGATACTCAGGTAATACTCAGAGAGAGAAATACTCAGGTAATACTCAGAGAGAGAGATACTCAGGTAATACTCAGAGAGAGAAATACTCAGGTAATACTCAGAGAGAGAGATACTCAGGTAATACTCAGAGAGAGAAATACTCAGGTAATACTCAGAGAGAGAGATACTCAGGTAATACTCAGAGAGAGAGATACTCAGGTAATACTCAGAGAGAGAAATACTCAGGTAATACTCAGAGAGAGAGATACTCAGGTAATACTCAGAGAGAGAAATACTCAGGTAATACTCAGAGAGAGAGATACTCAGGTAATACTCAGAGAGAGAAATACTCAGGTAATACTCAGAGAGAGAGATACTCAGGTAATACTCAGAGAGAGAGATACTCAGGTAATACTCAGAGAGAGAAATACTCAGGTAATACTCAGAGAGAGAGATACTCAGGTAATACTCAGAGAGAGAGATACTCAGGTAATACTCAGTGAGAGAAATACTCAGGTAATACTCAGAGAGAGAGATACTCAGGTAATACTCAGAGAGAGAAATACTCAGGTAATACTCAGAGAGAGAGATACTCAGGTAATACTCAGAGAGAGAAATACTCAGGTAATACTCAGAGAGAGAGATACTCAGGTAATACTCAGAGAGAGAGATACTCAGGTAATACTCAGAGAGAGAGATACTCAGGTAATACTCAGAGAGAGAAATACTCAGGTAATACTCAGAGAGAGAAATACTCAGGTAATACTCGGAGAGAGGCTGATTGCAGGGTGACTCACAAACTTTGGCCAAACAAAGAATTTCAATTAGATTTGGTTTTGGATGCAGGCTTGGAATGGTCAGAAGATGAGATGTATAGGGTTGATTAATTAAAACACTTTCAAATATATCATTTTTAAATCATTGAAAGGTGAACAAAGAAAACTAATAGAATGGGATTTAAACCTGTGACTTCTAGAATATTGTACTAGTGCACTACCAACTGAGCTATCCAGCCCTATATTGGTGGTGTCCCTAATAGTCAATTGTCTCTGTTCATGTGGCAGTCAGAAGCCATGAAACCACTCACATACTACTATATCCTAAGGTTCATTTAAGATACGTGCAGCATTAACAATGCTGTAACCTGAGAAACAGTACATGGGGGGGGGGATCACTCAAAGCCACTCAATTTTTCCTTGTGGTTTATTTTATGATATCATTTTAAAAGCAACATTTCTTATTGATTTGTTTTTGGGGCTGTATTTTCATCACCAGGCCAGGATTTACACGTCTCAACTTACCGTATTTTATGGATGATGATTGCGTGGACTTCATACTTGATGCTGTCAGTTTGACAGCACAACATGCTTGGAAGTTACTACCTCAGGTAAGTATAAACATTATCACAATCACTTGGAGTTAGGATCTTTCTCAAAGGCTTAAAGCCTTATCAGAATGTCACACCTTTCTAACGCCAAGCATTTTATATATTTGAGGTAATTATTTTGGTTGATAAGCAGTATTTTTATACTTGTAATGATCTCAATCAGCATGAAAATGATTAAAATCTCAAATTTCTTAATGCAAAGTTATTTGTAAAGGCAAATAGCCTTGAAATATTTAATTTAAGATAATTTCGTATTTGGATGTCCTTTCAAAGGTGTACGTGCCAATTAATAAACATTGTGAAATTCTGCTCATGAAGGTTAGACTGGAAATCTGTTCTACATGGAGAAATTCAAATGTCTGTTACGGTAATTGTTTGTTTAGTGTTTATTTATAATTGATTATTTATTGAATGTTAACATGAGGCTTTCCAAGTTAATTTGTTCAACATAAGTTCAAATTATTACCGGTATCAACATTCTAAACAAGTTTATAGAAGGTAATTGTTCATTTTTTTTCCTAATTTGTTGATTTGTAGTACATTTTCAACCCTGAAACTGGTGAATGGAAGCAGAGGAATCATCAAGTATTCCAGGATCGGAGATGGTTGGGATCCATCAGCTATGGAGATGGAAAGATGACATACCCTGAACCATCATCACCAAACAACAAAGGAAGGTTACCAACAGATTATAAGGTAGGAGCCAGTTTATTAAGGATAGGTGTGGTCACACGGTGGCGTTACAAGTGGACGTAATGTTGGTGATCATATGAAGAGGATAATGCTGCACTGGGGTTATTTGTGTATAACAAAGAAGGCTGCCTGTTAATCGCGTGATTAAATTAATTAGTTCAACTTTCTTTTCACCAGGACTGCTTGGAACTGGCACTGAAAATCTTTGAGAAGTCTGAAAAGGTATGCTTCAATATGTATGCTCTGGTCGATTATTGTATAAAGTTATATTTTTAGTAGCATTAATAAAGTAATATAAAAATAAAATACATGATACAAGAAGTTTTGACCATAATTACTGTGTTCTTTTTAATGCAAATTTTATTAATACTGAATGCTAAGATATTTCAAATGTTTCAAAATCCTCAGGGGATGTATCCATGGTGGTGCCTCCCTTTTAACCTATCAAACTGTGTGCGTTGTTTGTAGGTCCGAGTCCAGTTACCAGACCAGACTCTACTCTTTGACTCCAAAGTGGCCGACCTGCGTTGGTTTATGTTGCCTAGCGAGGCACTAGGTTGCCTTGGCAACAAGACACAGCTATCACATCATGCTGTGAGGATGAAGATGCCATTTGAGGCTGTCAGATACCCGCAGATGGCGGGGTCTTCCAGCAAGCTGGTGGGAAAACAATGCCAGGGCGTGGAGATTCCTTCTGATCAGCAAGTCAAGGAGGAAGGAAGCCTTGGAATTGCACCTGAAGATGTATCAAATACTTCTTCAGCAAGTGAAAGCATGTCTCAAGATGTATCCAGACAGAACTGCCAAGAGGAGAGCAAATCAGACAATTTTGATCATAGCATGAGTTGTTCTGAACGCTTTCAAAAGACCACAGAGAGAGGATTTGTTGAGGCTACTAGTGAGGCAGCTGAGACGATAGAGTCCGAATGCACTGACCCTCCCAAGGGCTCCAACAATATGGCGGATCAGATTAAAGGTCAATCAGACACTGAAGATGACCGTGCATCATTTTCTCGTCCAAGTCCTGTTGACACATGCTTGGTCACCGCTTGTAACAAACTACCAGGAACAAATATTTCAAATACTGACATTGAAAGACGTGAATCAGAAAGCTTTGAACCCTCATCAGAGCTTATTGTGGAGCATACATCCAAGGACTGTCTAGTTGGGACTTTGAAATCAAATGACTCTACCAATCACGATGGTGGTGTAACCAGAGTAGAAGATGTTGTTCCGACATCTTCATGCTTTCCTTTGGTTTTGCATGAAGCTGAGATCAACCCAAAAGGATTTGATTCCAACTGTGATACGTCTGAAGGAACAGCTGCAGTGATTGAGAGCTCTCAGCTGTTAGAGACAGAACAGAGGGTCAAACCCATCCAGGAAGCAGCAGTCTCAGGAAGCAATAGTACCCTCACATCAGGGCCAGCATCTAACAGAGATGCTCAGTCCAGCTCTCATTCACAAAGAAGTGTTTCAAACTCACTCGGCAAAAAGAAGAGAAGTGTTGAAGGATTTCAGAAGCCACCTAAGAGCATCTTCAAGCCCACAGTACAGGTCAGGTCCAGAAGATTGATTTTGTGACTTATTTTCTGAAGAAAAAAAACCCACAAAAATTCTAACATATTTAGAAATAAGTTCTAGAATATTGTTGATCTGATGGGGTTAAACTTTCAGCACAAACAGGCTATCATTTCCTATTTGGGGAATTCTTGTTCTCAACTTTTTTTAGAGCGACGGGCAGGATTATCCCTCAGGAAGGCATACTGGGTTGTAACCCAAGATAGCTTAATACACATGTGTCAGAGAGATACAACACTTTTGACATCTTTGTTGAGTTGATTCTGCATCTTTCCATTCCTTGCAGGCTCTGGAAGAATACAAGATGATTGAGGATGGAGATCGTGTCTTGGTTTGTTTGTCAGGAGGCAAGGACAGCTTGTCTCTTCTGCATACTCTGAAACAGTATCAGTTCTATGCTAAAAGCAAGGTAATAAAACATCTTCTGATCTTCTCAAACATGTGTAAAATTAATTAATTACATCACCAGCTGAATGGTTTGGATATGGCAGAAGGTTTTTATAAAAGTTGCATGTGTAACATTTAACTATTTGGTAAAGCACTGAAATTTGTTGTTGTTTTTATTAAGGGCATCAACTTTGACCTTGGCGGAGTGACAGTTGACCCCCAGACGTTGGCCTATGACCCTCGACCTCTGATTCCATATTTAGCAAGCCTGGGAGTGCAGTATTTCTATGAGGAACAATGTAAGTTCAAGCATTGCATAATGATATTCTACCCTTAGATTGTTTTTTCACCCAAAAAAGGGTTTACTGGAGAGGTCAGTTAATACCTATGACCTTTGACCTTTGACCCTAGGTATCATTGACACAGCTGCTAGTCTTGAAGGAGGTTGTGATTCTATATGCAGTTTCTGTTCTCGTATGAAGCGGGGACGTCTGTATGCATGTGCTCGACGGGAAGGTTACAATGTGCTGGCCATGGGGCAACATCTGGATGACTTAGCAGAGAGGTAAAATCAATTTATTACTTCCTTGATGTGATTTTTCTCCATCATGGCAATAATTTCCGTACATAGTGGAGTAAACCTTCTACATCTCTGGGTTTATATTGCAGCTTCTTGATGTCTGTGTTTCACAACGGCCTTCTGCGAACCATGAAGGCTAATTATACTGTCAAGTAAGTGAAGCTGTTGGATGAATTCCTGTTTCCTCAAGACAGATGTGGAATGAGTGGATTCTTGTTTCCTATACATAAAGAGGGATTTATTGATGCTTCCAGGAGGGGCGTGGTTCAGGGAGGAGTCCATCATAGTCCATCAGATCAAACTGTTTCTGGTTTGTTTCAACCAGAACTTTGGAGGAGAACCATTTTGTTAAAAAAAAAGTGACCCTTTCATTGGCGTGGGCGTGAGTTTTTGACTAAAGTTCATTCCAAAACTTACCAGTGAATGGATAGTTCAAAATATCGTTCTTTAACTCCAATTCATCATTGTTTTTTATTGATTCATTTTTTTTTCAGAGAAGGTGATTTGCGTGTCATCAGACCGTTTGTGTACACGAGGGAGAAGGATCTTAGAAACTTTGCTGAAAAGGTTAGAATTATGTGAATAAAATGCAAAGATTCCTCGGGACTACCATGGTGCGCAGATGAACATCCACTATTATGATAAGGCATGCCTATAGACAAGTATCTGAGTTCATGATACCAGTCAGAAGTCATATAATAATAAATTACTTGCTGTACCAGTGCTCTACCATCTGAGCTATTCAGCCCCATGAGGGGGCCTCCCTACAGTCAGCTATCTTTGCCAGTCAGAAGCCATATAATAAATTACTTGCTGTACCAGTGCTCTACCATCTGAGCTATTCAGCCCCATGAGGGGGCCTCCCTACAGTCTGCTATCTTTGCCAGTCAGAAGCCATATAATAAATTACTTGCTGTACCAGTGCTCTACCATCTGAGCTATTCAGCCCCATGAGGGGGCCTCCCTACAGTCAACTGTCTTTGCCAGTCAGAAGTTTTGCCGTCCCACCACAGACCAACAAGATATCAATCCAGTCAGCAACAATTTAAAGCTTTGTACATCTTTCCTTAATCCATTCAGTCATACATGAAATTAATTGTTCTCATTTTTATTGTTGTTGCAGTCCAATTTACCCGTCATACCGGAGAATTGCCCAGCATGTTTTGAAGCACCCAAGGTAAGATGTAAAGAATTTAGACGATTAAAAGTGTTGTTGGATTTGCAGTATCAATTTCACATCCCTGTAATACATGTATATCGTATATCAAGCTTCATCAAGTTTTCATCACTTTTACAAACTCATATTTTGAAGAAGAATATGAAGAAACGGTTAAATTCCTTGGAATGCTTTGTCAAAATAGCGCCCTCTTGAGAATTCTTTCTTATCGTTTGATCCGCAGGAACGGCACCGGACTAAACAACTATTAGCATCACAAGAACTACTCTTCCCTAGACTCTATAGCAGTCTCCAAGCTGCCATGAAACCACTGATGGCCAAGAACAAGACTGGTATGGAGTCTAGTCGTAAGAAGGAAGACTTCTTTGAAGAGAGTGATCTATGAGGCTTAACCCTCGCTGGTAGACTCTTCACCAGGCTGTTGGTTACTTACCACAGATGTCCAAGAGAAAGTTGATTATGAAGTGTATTTGCAGAAAAGAAGTCTTCTTCTGAAGAGTGGAGTGATCTGTGATTCACTGAACACTGTCCTCAACAGATTCTTTGTCAGTCTGCTGTGAAAATTTTGATGGCCAGGAACAAGACTGGAATTGAGTATAGTTGCAAGAATGAAGTTGTCCTTAAAATTGCAATCTGTTCGCCTTTACGAAACCAGGCTTGAGGCTCGGATTAGGACCTATTTCCCTACCACCATTTGAGGCCCACTAAACAAAACAAAGGGATTGGGCCACATGACGAAGCCAAAGAAAGGCTCTAGCTTAGTCATGTAGCTCAAGCCCTTCATTTAAGACACAAAATGTCGGTAGCAAAATAAATCCCAAGCCTAGCCTGAAGCCTCATTTTGTAAAGGCTCTTGTAAACAAACACTCATTGGTAGATTCTCCCTTGTGGAATTATTTGATATAATCAAGGGCTTTGACTTTTCCAACATTGTGTAATAAACATGTTCAATTGCCCAGTCCCCATATACCTTAGACTTGTCTAGGACTGGCCAAAAGATAGCAATGTGTCATATGCCTTACTCATGACTAACAAGTCCTCCACTGGTCCCAGCTTTATGTCACATTTCAATAGATGTTGTTTGGAGGATAAATAACAAATATAATCAATTTAACTTTGATGTGGTTATGCTGTAATAATGTAATCGTTGTGAAAAGATGCCTTTAATTACTCCTGAATAAATATGGATATTTATTTTTATTTATATTGACATTAATGCATTTCAGTTTAAAATAAACATGACATTTCTGATAACATGTCTTGGTTTGTTGAACACTTTTATTTCATACCTCCAGTCATTTGTGTGTGCTCATGTAAATACAGTGTAATGAAAATATGATCAAACCATTTATTTCACCGATACATGTATATACAGTGTATTGATATGTATGCTTTGGAAATAGCTCCAGATGTTTTTCCAAACCAAGGGTGGTGTTTACATCATGAATATATATTTATATATATCATGTAAATATGAGGCAGGACTCCATGTAAAAATGGATTTAGGATCCTAGGCAGCTTGCCTCAAGAAGACATTAAATATTTCAGGGACTCCATAGGTAGTGACATTAGGTTATTGCTCTTACAATAACCATGCATTGTTTTTAATTATCAACAGTAAGTTTATACATGGCTTCTTTGTGTGACATCTTGTACATAGCTCACGTACGTAGCCATGATTCACATTTCTAAAACTAAAAAAACAACTCTAAATCTGTTGCTAGACAACTCTTTCCAACTTGACCAGAATCAGATAAAAAAAAAGACTAAATCATAACAATGGTTTTTTTCTGATACTTATTTATTTACAAAAAGAAAATATCCAGACATTTCTAATTAATACTTTAGAGATCCATAAATCGCTGTACAATTGTTCTCATAAGTCAAAATAAATTTTAATCGCACAAATAAAACAGCACAAACTATCAACAAAATAAGGAAAATGACAAATAGTATCAGTGTGACTAGATCAATAAAAAAAGGACACAAAATGACACAAAAGGTGACATGGTGGTCACATGACAACTCATGTCACTCTACTATGATATTTAAACTCTATGAGAATATTCCTTTCAGGTTTTTAATTTCTTTTCCACACTACAATTATGCTACATACAAACAGAAATCATAAATAAAAATGATATTTTCTTTAATTCTTTGTATCATGCTGAAGAGGTTTATTTGAGGGGCAAAATATCAGGCAGACTTTAAACAATGTGTAAACATTTACAGTGTATTTAGGCTGGGCAAAAGACTTGACTTGGGCTTGGGCCACGGTTCATCTAAAAGCTGAAAATACAGGTTGTGTTTTTTCCCTGAGGTTGAAGCTCGGTTTTCTTGTTCGAAACAGAGTGTCTATTTCGAAACCATGCCCCAAAACCTCCATTTTGATACCTGTTACTTTTAAAATTAATGTAAGAAATGGAGCTGAAGCCAGAGCCCAAGCCGAGTTTTCGTACAGGCCCACTGACTTCAAAAGATCATTGGTTACCTGTTATTACTGTTAGCTAATTTCTCGCTGCAAAGCTTGGCAGTTAGCGAGACATTAATTAACAACCACTTTTAGCAAGACAAGTAACTGGTTTTATAATGAGGGAAGCACAGCACAGTGTTTGTCGCCCTCTATTGACACATAGCTTCAACTATCTATATCATTATTTACATCATTCATACTGTGTAGAGTGCCTGTAGAAATGAATGCTTGGCCTGTACACACAGGTCCAGTACGGGATGTGTTCTGTAAGAAGAGAAGAAATATAAAACATAATTATCAAACATGTCACTTATTAGTCTTCAGAACCATAGAGGGGAATAAATACTGAATAAACATTTCAGAAACTTTTCTTTGCTTTCCGGGACACTGGTACGAATCCCACTCCAGTCAAATTGTCTTTGATCCCTTTTTTAATGACTTAAAATCGGTCAGTTCCCCTTGTGGTTAATTGATGATTACTTTTCTGATATAACAGACTTAATATTACCGCCTGTTTGCCTTAAAATCTGAATTCTGCATTGGAAAGAATTGCAAACAATGCACTTGCCTTGTTTCATATTTTAAAAAAAATCCTCATTTTAAACTATTCATGGATGAAAATATGATCAGAAGTTATAAATGTGATCAGTATAAAGACAATAATTATTCTTACTTGGAGAGAAAGATGATGAAACACTGTGTGAGATTTCTTGGGAAGTAATCCTGTTTGACGATGTGTGCCATAGCGAGCAACAATCCAGTAGGATCCTTGACTGGTTTGATCTTGTCTTCACTCTGAAGCAAAATGGTTACCAGGCAACAAAGATAAAATGGAGTAGGCACTAGGCATATACTAGAACAGTTTAAACAGCTGAAGGGCTGGGAGTGTAGGTTTGTTTAGTTTTGTACTGTGGTGATTTGAAGGATGAAGGACTCTTGTGTTTCTGATATAGAGAAAGCATCATGGAGACAAATTATATTTTAGCAAATCTTCTGACAAAAATAGCTGATAACCAGATAAAGTTAGCTGGTAAACTGTAGCTTCTATCAAACTATATACTATACTTGTTGGTACTCTGCCCAGCTCCCCAAGTGTAGCAAATACCTTTTTTATATATAAAAAGTTATCATATTTGTAGCTCTATCATAACAAGTGGTGTAGGTATGATAGGGGTGGGGTAAGGGTTGGGGGATTGGAGGGGCTGACACTCCTCCCTCCTCTTTAAATTCATATTCTTGAAGAATTGCCATTCTGATCTTCATTTTAATGTCCCCTGTATGTTGGATAGATGAAACATTTCATGATAGCTTCATGAAGGATGTAAATCTTAGAAAGAAAGTTTATACCTTGATCAGTCCCAGATGAACCAGTATACTGTTAGCAATGGACTCTGGATTGTACTTGTCACCGGTGAAAAGCCGTCTCAGAATAACGTCTGCCAAACAAAAAAGAAGAAGATATTACACAAATATACATTACATTTCATTGTATTAACCCTGTCTATGAGAGGAATACCAATACAAAAATCAGACATTTATAGATAAATAAGTTTTTCCAAATAATTCATTTTTTATATGCATTTGAGCTCAGGGTTAAGTTATTTTTGAGTCAAAATCAATCAAACTTCTTGGACAATGTCACAACTAAAGCATAATGAAAAAGGAACTGTGTTCAATCTGACGGACACAATTATGAATGTTTCAAATGTCTGGAATATTAAATGAGCCTTTAAAATGATCCAAATCTGAGATATGATTGGATATAAATACCTGATGTGTCAAATATGGCGCTTTGGACTGATTCTCTCTTGCTGTCCATGACTGAAGCTACTTTGACAAATCCTTGAACAATCTTCTCCACATCAGCTGCATCACTCTACAAAATCACAACAACAACAAAAACAACATAATTTGCATAAACAAATCAAATCTTACTGCACTTGAATAATACAATTCCTGAGGTTAGTAACACCAACGTGCTGAAGCACAACAATGTCCTCTATATGAAACATCTTTCTTAATAGCGTTTCGCACTAATGACGTCACACCAGGCATGCACATACCCCCACTCACCATACGTTTGCATGGCCACGTTGCAATGTTTGTCTGAGGTTCGGTGCTATTTTTAGCGCAAGTGTGGAGCGCTATTAGAACAATGGATTACCAGCCAAATTGTCTTGTGATGTTACTCATTTTCAAATCACATTTATCTATTGTTTGCTTGGTCTGGTATTCACAAGAAGTTTTTAGTAACCCGCTTATAATTAGCAAGACTGTTTGTGCTTATGCAAATTTAGTTGCTTAAGCAGCAGTGTACAATGATTACGCCTGAAACCGTCTGAACTCCACTGGGAGTATGTATACTCATCAAAACATACATACCAATGCCCGTCATGCCCATATGATACAAGTAATTGTTACAAACAGTATTGCACACAGTGCATAGCAAGCATTAATACTGATCTCCCATTGATGAGCTCAATGCTTGATAAGATCATTCTAATGGTAACCATGGTAATATAATATTCTCATCATACCCCTAATTCTTTCAAGATGAGATTGCCTCTCTCTTCACCGATCCCAAGAAGTTTATCTGCGCTCGGAAAACTCAGGAATTGGGCAGCTGTAGCTGGTACCTTGCAACCAAATGAAACAGAGAAATATAAAGCTGAAGCTATAGTCACCGGCTACGGCTACATACAGCAAACAAGTCTATAGAAACGGCTAAAATTACTGGATAGTGGCTGCCATAGGTGTATGTGTTATTACGTTATGAGCTAGGGCTTATCATTTTGACCTCTAAACAAATCTTGGGCCCACATGGTGTGATTCATCTCTATTCTCATCTACCCAAGTCATGCCTACAAACAAAAACATCATTTTTGATATAAAAGTATAAAAAATACTGAAGATTTTATCAGTGACAAATTTAACGTCAACAATTCACATCAAAAGAGACTATGCTGGCAAAAAGGTACATTTTGAGGGGGGAGTGGACAGATTTTCTATTTGCTCAGAGTACAGTGAGCCAGGAAACGATAGAACCATAATGACATCTCATTGTTTGATTTGATTCAACTGATAATTTTAACTGATATAGTTGTCAAAAGACACAACAGACTTGCTTTTTGTTTGGTATCATTTCATCTTTATCCTATATTTGATTTCACACCTGCAATAAGAACTGATTGAGACAGATCCATCTGATTTTGTTAAAAAATTTATTTACAGTTATCCATCGTCAAGCACAAATGTAAAAAGGAACTCTAAACGGAAGAGAATTATATTATAGTTCAAATTTCACACACACACACTGTAAGTTTTTGAAAAATAACATCTCCATTTATAGGTTTTTAAACATGACTTCATATTTAAAAAATCTAGCAATTTTCCTGCTTAGGGTTATGAAAACAGCACAAATGTTCCTTAGCTTAGATTTTCGTTTCCCTAAGCATGTAATGATATGATGGGATTCTGACTTTAAAACTTGTGTGAAAAAATTTCTTCTAAAAAAAAATATTTTTAAAAATTCAAAAATTAAAATCCTGAGAAGTTGGAGAGACAAGCTTGGCCACATTTTAATTATTTCCAATCTGTCTTATTAAAAATACTTGATTGCAGTGATTTTAAAAAATCATCAAATTTGACTTCTTAGTAGAAATTGAGTTAAAAAAGTTCACTCCACCCACGGGCGAACTCTTGCATGAAACACAAGAAGTTGATGAGCCACACAAAACAGCAACCACAAAAAAAAAGAAACTAGTTGAACAATTCTATTAAACTTACAAATAAGACAATTTACAACTTTACAGACAAACCCATATTGGCAATATTGTTGTTTTTACTAATATCACTTTCTTACTGTCTCTAAAAAATACCAAACAGGTTTTTTCCCCAGATATTGCATGATCACCAATGGTGACAGAACATTCAGCAAATTCATTACATGGGACATTACAAAGCAGTTTGAAATAGTGTGCCTTATTGAAAATCAACTGATCATGTCTAAGTTGAAACTGGGATGAAGACTTTAGATTACGAGTTTAGCAATCTCAAACTTAATCACTTGAAATGTCAAAATTCAGTGTTTGATATCAACTTGATTGATGCTTTTACAAGTTGCCCAAACAGAAATATAAATCAAGATTGAAAAAGTAAGGGTAGTTAATGTCCCAGTAGGAATGTGTGTTTATGCATATTTCAAACTAACTCATCAAATCATTTCTTTTCTAACTAAGTTCCTTTGCCTTGTCAAATTTTGGTTATCATTCCATTTCCGTCTGTCTTGGGTGGACTCAGAGGGCCAGTTTTTCTAAACATTCTGTGAGGTCCTCTGTTACACCAGTTTTCTGGATAAAACACAAAAAGAGGGAAATAATGTTGGTTTTGGGCAGCACTGCGTGATCAAAAATAAGGACGAATTTTAAAATTTAAAGAGGACCTCACAAGACTCAATAGCCAAATACTAAACCCAAGCCAGATTGCCAAAGTGTCATATTTAATAATCCAACAACTAGAACAAAAGGAAAAATCCTTTGTTTATTGCTCTCGTCAATTTAGCATGGCTAGGTTTACTGGATAAAAGCTTGTGTCTGAACGCGAAACATAAATATAGCTCAACTTAGTCCCCATGCCTTCCTTCCACAGACGTCACACCAACTTGAGCATAATACTTGATTATTTAAGAGGCTGGACAGTTGACATCACAAAGTTAGTGAACATCATCATTTTATCCAGCTATCCCAACATCATGTGATTTATACATACTACTAGCTTTGTCCCGAGGGTTCATAAACTCAAACCCTGCTTAACAGTTTGACTTCAATTCACAAGTTACCTATTACCAATAGTGTGAGGACGTTTGTAAGGATTCAGTGAAATGGACATACCGGTACGTGTGAATATGTTTTAAGTGAATGAGTATCGCACCCCATTTTTGCACATACCTTTGTAAAGCCGTTATAATCTTCCTCTGTATTGATGTATCTTCTTATGGTGACTTGTATTTCAGTTTAAACATATACCGCATCTATATCTCACTCAGAAATACAGCACCGTTTCTTGAACTTACTTCAACTTAAAGGATGAGAATAAATGAAATAGGTACATACCACATCTTCCTTTTTGTCCTCTTTCCTTGGCGAGATGACGGCTTTGACACCTTTGACCTGCAGGGCGGGGTCAAGACTCTCCTCCCCTTCGACTCTGCCCTCTTCTTCTTCCTCCTCATCTTCCTCCTCTTCATCTTCATCTACATCCTCGTATTCATCATCACTATCGTCACCTTCGTCGTCACTATGGAAACCCCATGATAAAAAGAACACTATGCTCATTCCCGATTCATAACTTACTGAAATGTGTGATGTATTAGAATTAACTGCACGACCTCAATCCTGGGATTTGATGGATGAAAAAGCAATGACACTTTGAATGAAAAGTCACAATGTGTAGGGGGTACCGCAAGGTGGAACCCAGACCTAAGACATGGGTGATGGAGCCCAAGTCTACTTACTATGTGCACGTGTTTAGGAATCTTGCGATGATTTGGTGCCAGCAACCTTACAGAATATTCAGTCAAGAGTCGTTCATAACTTGCTCAGCGTGACATGTCACATTTCTTACTGCATAATCTGCATAAATATGTCATAATTGTCTTCAAATTCACAAAAAAACTAAATACAATTTGTCTGGAGATTCACTACATGACTTGTCCCTTACCTCATGGTGCCCAGGGCATCAAGCTGATCACTAGCGTCCATGATTCCTCGGATCAGTTCCACGCCTTCTTCTCCAAAACTGTTTCCTGTAGAAAGATGCACACAATCAGATGCTAATCATCTAAGCTCTTTTTAAGTAAATGATACATTCTCTTATCACACATTCCTTTTTTCTTAACCTACTGTTTGATGATTCACAGTAATTTTTATCACTCTAACCCTCTCTACTGTTTGTAGTTTCCCAGCTTATTGCATGCTTTCCCTGTTTCCTTAGTCACTCTGTCTCCCTTTTGTTTTGACCCTCTCATCCATTTATGCGTATCTTCACTTGCATGTCTTTATCCTCTTGTCATTTAGCATTTAAGAAAGATCCTGCTAGGATTGAAACATCAGACTCCAAGCACATTTTAGTTATTGTTTTCAGGACTGGCATACCGTTCAATTCAAGAACTTTCAGGGATGTTTTGAGTTCCATGCTCTCGGCCAATTTGATACCAGCATCCTTCTCGATTTCACCATAGCTCAGGTTTAACTCCTTTTGGGAAGAGAACAAAACATTTGCATAAAGAACATACCTCTGACAAAAGAACTGAACAACTTTGTCTACACAAAACATCTGCTACACAAAACATTAAGATTTTGACCTACGGTCTGCTTCATAGCTTTAAATCATTTCAATTCTTACAAGTATTTTTATTTAATAGTTTCCAAGGTATTTCTGGTTCTATGAAGTCTACGATTGGTTGACCAATTTGTTAAGATGGGAAAAACTTGGTTAAAACACTTTTTGATGTGACAAAGAAGATGGTGGATTCTGGCTGACAAACATGTCATATGAAATATAGTGTGTCCATGATGGAAGACACATTGAATTAATACAACTACCCAATGAATGCCAACACAATTATTTCTCACCCTTAAGTTTGGTAGACTGTGTTTGAAGGTTTCTGCTAGGGCAATAGCTCCTTTAGATCTCACTAAGCAATCACCAAAGTTCACTGACTCCAACTTCTCCAGGGTCTTCAGTGCCTGTTAAGCAAACAAACATAATGATTTCACTCAATGACAAGAGTTACTGTGGTAGATTTCTTTGTTCAACAATACGTCATTACTCCCATAAAAGTGGAAAATTAATTTTCAGCAGCATAAATCAGCTGAATGGAAGGAGTAAGGGATGGAACATCAACCAAACTGATCTCATGTAGTATTCAGATAGGAAACAATCTGTAGTATCTTACGTCTGTCTGAGACAGGTGTAATTAAGCAGCATCCTAGTCTTATCAAAAGAGGGCCTGTTGCATCTTAAGGACCGTGTCCTTCAGATTGGATGCCGAGGTTGATGTTATGTATTCAGAGTACAAAGCTTCACAACCTCTAATAAACAGGCAGCCCATTCGCCATCTATGAATGTGTTTGAATATCCTACCTTAGCCATAGACACAGCACCTTTGTCCGTAAATGTGTTGTCTTGAAGGTTTATACTCTGTGAAAGAAAATAAGATATGATACTAGTAACTTAAAAGGATCAATTTGGTTCTGCATCATAGCACTAAAATTGGAATTGTCTGATAATGGATTTTAATTATACATAAAAGGCATTACTTTGGCATATTCAGGCACTAAAACACTCTTAGCAAATTTAAGAAGATAAAACTTAATCCTGAAGTTAATTAGCCGTCCTTCCAGGCTTCTAGTGGAAAGAGCTCTAGCAGGATAATCATGTACCTACCCTCAGATTCTTGTTGTGTGTAAAGGATTCAGCCAGAGCTGTGATGCCTTCATGGTTTATCCCATTCTGTGGCATAGCTATCTCTTCTAATGTTCCTATCGTCTGCAAAAACAAAAGGAAAATCCACAAAATTAAAACAGAATTCTTCTTGCTACCCAATCCATACTTTCAGAGATGATAAGCTTCAAAGAGAATGAACATTTGATAAACTAGTTGCATCATATATTCTTCAAGATTATTATTACTGTGTATTTTTAATCATATTATCTCAGTCATCGCATTCGCTGTCCTATTATATTAAATAAAGTTAAACAGAAATATTTCAAAGAATGCTTCATAAAAAAACTGAAATAATGTGACATACGTTTCTGATCCAATTAGGATAGACATTTTAGATTGTTGTGAAGAACGAATCTTTTAAATGAAAATAAAAAGCTTACACTAAAAGCCTCTCCGAGTGCAATTGCTCCTGGATTCTCAAGACGATTCCTTCCCGCGATGAACAGCGATAATGCGAGTGGCGTCCCCGCAGCTAAGCTGCTTTTGTGACATCTAATAAGTGCTTCGGCCAAGAGCTAAAACAGTCAGGAAATTGGGTAAAAATCAGGAAAAACATTGAAATGAAATAATTGAAAATTTTCTTTATATGAAACCGTCTTGTGGTGCAGAGCTTAGGGTCATTTCCCATCCTGTTTATTTATATCATCTTTTGTCCCTTACTTTTTTTCTCAGTAGCATGGCTCATGTTACAATTCCTTTTCAGACCCTAACCCTAAGCCTGTCTTAACCCTAACACGTACCTTCCCTCCAATACCAAGTCCGTTGTTATTAAACCTGAGCTCCTTGAGTGAGTAACACGCTTTGCTCTCAATGAGTTCCTGGACTGCTTTGACTCCATCCGGACCGAAGGCGTTGTCACTCAGATCAATCTCAACAAGATGTGCATCTGCTCCCATTATTGCTCCTCCTAAGTGCCTCTAAGTTAATTCAAAGAAAGTCAAACAACAATGATGATTTTCTTATTAATAAAACAAACAAAAACCAGTGTACTATAATCACCAATCATCAGTGCTATGACCTGGCCATTTTTGTTGAGCACATTCATTTGAATTTGCCAAAACTTAATTATACAGTATCATTCCAAATTATACATTCTTTAGACTTTGACAAAATCGGGCTACATGTAGCATGTCCCAATACACAGTTGAAGCTCAATCCACAATTCTGTATCCTTCAAAATCCTGTAAAACCATGGGGATAGATCTTCATGGATCTAAATTCTAAATGATATTAACAAACTAACTCAAATATTTATATCATTAGCCTTCCAGCTTCTAAGAATGATATACTTTGGTATCTATCAAGTTTGGCAGAATACAAACTGGGAGATTATAATACTTACCAGTGCTGGAGGGATTTCTGATCGAAGTCTACCGGTAAACATATCAGCCCATCGAGCGCGCTATTACAAAAACAAAGAATTCCAATTTGTATACTGTTAAATTTTGTTCATCATAAAAAATTTCACCTCCATATGTTAAGACTTTTCTTTGATATAAATTCTGATTTCAACAATACTATTTTATTTACCTCAAATTCCGGTCGTTTCCTGAGTGCATCGGCTATGGCTTTGGCTGCTTCTTTGCCCAGTGTGTTTCCTTCTAATTTCAGTGACTGCATGTCTTTACATTCTTCAATGGCTTTCACGATATCTTTGGCTACATTTAGGAAGAAAGTGAAAAGTGATGATTGTAACAACTGACATGATGCAAAGGAAATGTGTGGTGATTTTGTGACTGTAAATATAAGGAAGGACGTACATTATCGTGAATATATTATTTGAACCCTAACCCTCCTGCCTGGTCCTGCTTACCACAACTTACCACACATGCCGACATGGTTTTTCCTGAGTTAAGTTTGGTATCCTGAATACCACAACGCACAGTGTGATTTGTGTGGTAGTGTATCGATCGTTAAACTTTAAAGCCCCCTCTTGGAGACTGTGCTGATAAAGCAGCTCTTGTTTTGTGTGGAAGAGGGGTAGGCCTACACTGACTTAGCATGCTTAGGTAGCATGCTTGGTGACTTTACACAGGCAGTAGGGCCTACTTTTTTTTTTTTAATTGGTTAACAATAAATATGTTCACTTTATTTAACTTTTATTGTGTGTATGAAACTCGATCTTCTCATATAATCATACCATCCTCTGCATTGTTGAGCTTGAGTCCTTTATCAGCAAACGATACTTCATTGACTTGTTTCACAGTGGTCTTTGCAAGCAGATCAGCTACTGACTTGACGCTAACTCCATCTCCATCGGCGCTCGCCATGGTTATTTCAAAAACCGGTCTTTCCCGCGGCTTTCCTTTTTTAAGTCAGCAGAGAAATTGATCAACGGAAATGAATGATCGCGGTTCGGCACAATTCTGAACTATTCTAGAAGAAAAACAAGGATCTGGTGTAGGTTTCTCAGACAAATCGCACTCCGTTTCAAACGTCTTTTCGTGAAGATTTCAGTGATCAAAAGTTGAGGGAAATGATCATAAGCCTTTCACGTGTGTGTGCACAGCTAGCTGATCTGAACAAGATGAATATAACTGGTGCTCAGCGGACTGGCAATGTATGCACTATGCAAATAGGAACCCGTGTAGTAAATGTCGCCCTCTAGCGATCAATATGCCTCAACAGTCTGGTGCCATGTGTGGCAAATAATTCGCATTGATTTGCGTGTGCGAATACAAGGCCAAGACCTACCACAGGGTGTGTTGTGTTTTGTCATTTTTGTGTTTTGTTTCTGAATCATGGCTGCTCCCGATTTACCCACTGAATATGATGAAATTGTGCTTGGAACAGGTAAACTGGCCAGACTATTTGGTTGAAATAGTGTGATACAATGCCGTGTGTAAATATTTTGTGAATTATATTGTTTTTTTTAATACTTTCTGGGGTCTTTGTCAACTCAAAAATGGGGTTCAGTTCAGACAAGTTGAAGTTGACCGTCGGACAATTTGACTTGACTTGGTGGGGCAGGTTGACCGGTGAGTGTGTCGTCTGGTGGGACAGGTCGTCTGGTGGGACAGGTTGTCCTGTGAGACAGATTGACCCGTGAGACAGGTTGACCTGTCCCACTGGACGACCTGTCCCACCGGACGACCTGTCTCACCGGTCAACCTGTCTCACCGGTCAACCTGTCTCAAGTTGAGTTGTCCGATGGTCAATGACATGAATTCCTCAAAATGCGTTTGGTCTGTTCTGGTTCGCCATACCTGTCACTGAGCATGCTCAATGACCTTATAACTCTCCGACTTCTTGCACTTGGATATTGGCTAGTTAAATGTTTTGTTTATGCACTCATCAGTCACCTCATAGTAGTTTAGTCTGGTGTGTTTAATAACCAATTTGCATTGACGGTTCATCCTCAGGACTCCAGGAGAGTATATTAGCAGCTGCCTTGGCTAGGATTGGTCATCGAGTCCTCCACCTTGACAGGTATATATATACTATATGGCAATTTGATTGCAAAGACAAGTCAACATGGAGCTCATTAAACCTATATGCCCTAACCCTAGACTCGGAGTACTGTATTCCTTTTTTCAATTCTGGGCTTGATTTTTCTGTTTACATTCTTTATTTTCAGGAATGACTACTACAGCGGTGACTGGGCCACCTTCCACCTCCGTAGTCTCTTAGAATGGATCGAGAAGAACAAAACACTTCAGGTAAGGAGTCATCCATGTTAACAAGGTGGACATTTTGATAAAATTCAAGCACGTCTCTGTTTGCATATTTAGACATTTTTAATTTTTAATTGGAAACTACAGGATACAGATGCCAGGCACACTCCCTCTGAATCTGAGGCTGGTGAGACTGATGCAAGTTCAAGTGATTCCAGTCAGCTGAGGGAGGGAGAGAGCTTCTTGGAACTGCCACAGGATTTCCGTACAGTGACTGGTTTGGAGGTTACATGCTATGTGAGGTAAGAGCTTGGTGGCTGGTGGCAAAGACTAGTAGGCCTATTATTTCAAATTGTAGGGGTCTAGTTCAGAATAAAGAATAGATCTAAAGGTACGGAAGTTTTTATTGAATGTTTTACTTTCTTTTACAGAGAGGGGGATGAGCTACCAAGTTTGGAGAGGACAATTGTGCCTCCGCGTCTCTCCAGTTCAGGTGATGAGCCACAGGTTGAGGGCGCCGAGGGGCAGGATGAACTTCAAGGTCCATCACATGCCAACTCCTCATCAGAACATTCCAATGTCCAGACTTACCAGTCGCAGTCTGAAGTCGAGGACCAAGAATCAGAAACCCTCCAGAATTCGGCCAATGAGGATCGAGCGTCCACAAGTGCTGTGTCTCCCATGATCTCAATCGACCAATCAGAAACTGGGGATGATGCAGGTGGCGATGCTGCGCCATCCAATCAGGACCAAGGTCAGAGTTCAAGTGAGGACCAACCAGAGCAAGTGGCCCACGAACCTGGTGCAGATCAAGGGTCAGAAGGTCAAGGGTCAGGAGGTGAAGGTCAAAGTTCAAATAGAAGAAGACAATGGACCTGGACTGAGATTAGTCAACTGTGGAGAAAATTCAACATTGACTTAGCACCCAAGGTACAAGAATTGTAACAGTTAACTTCTGCTCTAGAAATAAAACAAAATAAGAATGCATTCATTTTTCTGAATTTCTTGGTACATCAAATGAAGTTTTAATAATGTATAAAAAATGTGTTTATAAACTATTTGTGAAATAATTCTCTAGGATTGGGCCTGTGCTTTGTTCTAACGAGTAAGTTGGTATTTTATTAATTTTTTGTAGCTGATGTTTTGTCGAGGATCCATGATTGAGCTGCTTGTGACGTCACGTATCAGTCGTTACGCTGAATTCAAAGCAGTCACCAGGATTCTAACAGTCATCAAGGATGAACTGGAATTGGTAGGTTTACGATTAACATCACCTTACAATTGCATGAGATTTACATAGACACTGTGTGAAGCACAGCAGCATAATAAGAATACCCTCAACAAATGCCGTCTTCGCTGCTAAGGTTGGCCACAAAGGTTCTCCATTGACTTCTATTCTCAGCTGTTTTTTGCTCCTACATAAGATGTTGTACCACACCACAGCCTGGTGTCATCACTCCACTTTCTTCTTTGTCTTCTCTGGCTCAGGAACCTTCTATTAAGCCTTCCAAGATGATGTTTGGAAGCTCACCACCACTGCCTAAATATGTCCTGCATAGCGCAGCTTTCGTTAATGGTTGATATTCACTGAAGTACAAGCTTGTATCATACATTTTCTCCCGTCTCATTTTTCTTCTGCAGGTGCCCTGTTCTCGGTCAGACGTCTTCAGCAGCAAGTACGTGACTGTGCTGGAGAAACGTATGCTGATGCGTCTGATTGAATTCACCTTGAATTATCAAGACAGGCTCGATGATTACCAAGGTAATATCCGATGATCCAAATCACTATCACAATAGGATCTCGGTGTTTATACCAAGACAGAAAAACTGCTATGATTTTCTCAATTTGGCACAAAAGTATGGAAATAATGTATTATGTTTTTATTGATAAAGATGAAAATTATCAACAGCCTTTTTAGCATCAGTGTGAAATAGGTCTCTTATCATCTTGAATTGTTTTCCCTTCATAGATTACCAGAACAGACCTTTTGAAGAATTCCTACAGTCCAGGAAACTAACTCCAACTCTGCAGCATTTTGTAATCCATTCCATCGCCATGGTTACTGCTAGCACTCCAACAGAAAAGGTATAAAAACCACTTGTACCTCTCGTTAATGTGTTGGATTTGTTTTTGGTTTACGTTTTTATTTCTATTGAATGCTGATGGGATGCAAGGAATATAAACCGGTTATTTTCTCTCTTTCTTCATTATGAATGTTTTTCAGGCATTGAAGTCAATGCAGTTCTTCTTGCGTTCTCTTGGTCGCTATGGCAACACAGCGTTTCTATGGACACTCTATGGTAGCGGAGAGCTCCCTCAGTGCTTTTGCAGGTATGGCATTTCTGTTTTTCAAAAATCCATTTTAAAAAAAATTAAATTTGATTTTGTCAATTGCAATGAAACTGTTCAGTGAATGTTTTAAGCAAAGATTAAACATTGTAATCAATAATGTAATATCTATGTTATGTTTTGTGAAGAACTATGAACTTCAAGATGTTATATATTTTGGCACTTTAATTGATTCTTGTTTATTAATGATTCAAACTTTGAAATTGTATTTTCATCTTTCACAGGATGTGTGCCGTATTTGCAGGAATCTACATGCTAAGGACAAACGTTAGAAGGCTGGTTCTGGACGAGAATAATGCGTAAGATTTTCTTTTCCTGAAATAAATTGTCTTCATTAATGATAAGTTTCCAAAGCCATTTTAATCCCAATAATTGATTTTTGTTTTCACAAATTTGTGCAAATACACCCTATATACGATCTCAGTTTTGTCATAATCAGAAATTATTTTGGATATTTTTTTCTTGTAGATGCAAAGCAGTGATTGACACCGAGGGGAGACGTCTAACCTGCAAGTAAGTTTGGAATAGATTCCAGTTGCCCATTTGATGTGTACTGCTCTGAAAGTTGTCTTGTACCCAGACTCAGTCATATGCTATATTCATTCTGTCATTTCGTTTATGTAGCCACCTGATCATGGAGAGTAGTTATAGGCCTTCACAAGCAGCAAGTTCAATTTTAGGGTAAGTCCTAAGTCAATAAATTATTGGTATCATAAATCTGTAAAACTGTCATTCTAATATCTTATAAACCATATTCATAATTTTTATTTTCTAAATGGTTTTAGGGGGTCGGACATAACAATTTTCACAAGATATTTTCCAATGTGTATCCGTTTGATTTAATCTGTGATTATTGTGTCATTGTTTAGGAGTGTATCTCGAGGTATTCTGCTGACGGATCGATCACTCAAACCCACAGATAGTGATGAGGTAAGATGTCTTACTAAGCCAGTATCATATGTCTAGGGGCATGGGCAGCCTGGCAAGTGTGTTAGGCATTCGCCTCTCACCAATGTGGCCCAGGTCTGGTCCCGGCTTGGGTCATATGTGAGTAGAGTTGTGCATTGGTTCTCTCCTATGCTACGAGGGTTTATCTCTGCCATGCTGATTGGCTGACATTATTACTGAGTATTAGCAATTTTATGAAGCACCACATTTACATGAATTGTTATTTTGTATTCATGATATGTTTTCTTGATTTTCAGATCACTTTACTGACTGTGCCTCCACCATCTGGTCATAATAATCCAGTCAGAGTACTGGAACTAGGAGCTGGGTCTTGTGCTTGCCCTAAGGATATGTGTGAGTATGAACAGCCATGCAGTTTATAAAGATTCTCTGTATTGAGAAAACCTCTTAACACTAGCTATACCTAGTCACAGTTTGTATATTACCTACAAGTAATGTATAACACCCAAATCAAGCATACATAAGTGGTTTACGAAATGGAGGCTCAGGGTTCGGTTCTGTCATCCATATGCTGAAAATATAGGTTGTGGTTTTTCATTGAAGCTGAAGCTCTGTTTTCCTTTTCAAACCAGAGAATCTGCTTCTGTACTGCAGCCAAAAGGCTCTATTTTGATACCCGTTATTTTAGAATGGATTCGCGAAATTGAGCTGGAGCCTGAGCCCAAGCCTCCATTTCCTATACGTTAATTGTTTTTATTGTTCTTGCCTTTACATTCCAAGAACTGAACTTAAACATTTTGTCTTATAATTGTTTGCTGAGAATGAAGATTAAACACTAAGCAGGTAATAGTCTCTTGTTTTCTTTCTTTGCAGTTGTCGTCCATCTTACATGTTCAGGCACAGGACAGGCCAAAGCAGATTTACAGACAGCCCTGGCTGACTTGTTTCAACCGCTCAATACAGGTAAAAGATAGGTTACTACATTCATTGTGCATTTACAAAACAAGGCTTGAGGCTAGGCTTGGGATTACAAAAACGAAATGAAGGGATTGGGCCGCACGGTGAAGCCGAAGAAAGGCTCCTCCTTTGCTATGTATCTCAAGCCCTTCATTTCATTTAGGACCAAAAAAAGGCAGTAGCAAAATAAATCCCAAGCCTAGCCTCAAGCCTCATTTCGTAAAGACCCTATGTCATGTATGTCTGAGCTGTAGAGTATAAGCTCAAAATGACATCTTGGAACAAAACACTTTTTTTTTCTTGCATGTAAGGTTTAAAATGATATTTCACATTATCTGATAAATCTTTCAATTTGCTCTTTCCACATTAGATGAAGCAGATGATACCAGTAGCAAACCAAAGGTCCTATGGTCGTTATTCTTCAGCCAGGCCGACTCATCAGCCTGTGACGATGAGGTCCTTACAGCTGGTTTGCCTAGTAATGTATTAGTCACATCGGGACCTGGTACATCTGTAGGATTTGAGCACGCAGTGGCGCAGGTATGTAACCTCAATGACTGGATTGTCAAATAAAAGCAAAGAGAATGTAATGAATGTATATTCATAGGTTAATTAACATCCATATGGCAGTTTATTATTATGTGGATTCTGGCTGGCACTATGTTGCCATTATGAGATGCAACACAGTGCAGCAACTACCCTGTTCTGTTTTCTGCTTGTACCCTTAGGCTAAGAGGTTGTTTGAGAGGATTTGTCCGGGGGAGGACTTCTTGCCAGCTGCTCCTGAACCAGAAGACATCATCTTTGAGGATCAAACTAAGGACAATCCTGGAGAACATAAAGAGGTGATTAGTACCAACCTTGATAGTGAGGCTACTATTGATGATAGTGAGGCTACTATTCATGATAGTGAGGCTATTAATCTTGATAGTGAGGCTGCTATTCTCAATATTGAGGCTCCTATCTTTGATAGCGAGGCTACTATTCATGATAGTGAGGCTGCTATTCTTGATAATTATATCCATGAATACCAGCCTAACTATCAAGACTAGCAGCCTCACTATCATGAAATGTGAGCCTTGCTATCGTAAGTAGGAACCTCACTGTTACAAGTATCAACCTCACTTTTTTGAGTAGCAATTTCACTATCCTAAGTAACAGCTTCTTTCTGATAAATATTTTAAATTTTCTAGGACCAGATATTATGCATGTTAAAATGGAGTTCATAGGGGTTATGGAAACTTGTAATTCACTATTGACCATGTTTGTTGTAGGTTGGCTTTGAGTCGAGCCCTTCTCCTATTGAAGATGACAAACAGACTAAAGAGATGGATGATACCAAATCCAAGAACCCAGAGGAAGATGCGGAGCCTGCGGAGGTAGAAACCTCAGGAGGTACTGAGAGTAACCCCTCTGAGGCTAGCCAACCAGATGACGGGATCCATGACTCGTAACGAGGTCGACCAATCATGGAAGGCGCCAATGAAGTATTTGAATTTATCCATGAAAAATGCAATCACTTATTGAAAATGAAATAACAGTTAATGAGATAAACCATGCGTTATGAAATGAATAATGAAGTAACCACCGTCAGTGAATATACAATGGTTTAACAAACCATGGTTAGTAAGATAAACCATGGTTTATGAAATGGTTAATGAAGTAACCACCGTCAGTGAATATACAATGGTTTAACAAACCATGGTTAGTAAGATAAACCATGGTTTATGAAATGGTTAATGAAGTAACCGCCGTCAGTGAATATACAATGGCTTAACAAACCATGGTTAGTAAGATAAACCATGGTTTATGAAATGGTTAATGAAGTAACCACCATTAGTGAATATACAATGGTTTAACAAACCATGGTTAGTAAGATAAACCATGGGTTAAGAAATGGATATTGTAATAAAACGATGATATGTGAAATTAAACATGTTTTATGAAATGGTTTGCGAGATGAATCATGGTTCGTAAAATATTTCATTGTATGTGGAACATTATAAATAAATGCTTTAAATAAATGTAATAATTTCAAACCTAAGCTGTTCCTAGGCCAGCTGTTTCATTTCTTTCAAAAAACCCATCATCTTAGATCATATTCAAGAAAAGAATGAATATTTTTTACTTTCTGTAATAAACTGTGCAACCTTGTTACCATACTAATGACATTCATTTTGCAAGTGTAATTTGCATGATATCTAGTACCCAGACTTCATTAGCTTGCAAGTGTGTGCAACTTACATTCAGTCTGCAGACTGACAAAACTTTTGTTGGGTGGAATGATTTTATAGGAAGCTGTTGCCTGGCAACCCTAGGTCTCAATTGTTGTGGGACATATTTGTGCTGTTCATGTTGTGTATTAATTCTGTTCCTGCTGACTTGTGTAAATCTTGACCCGGCTATGAATAGAAAGGTTTTGTCTCGTCGTTTATTATGTGATTTATATTATATATGTAATTTAAATTTCAATCTTCATCAAAGATTGGAACCAAAATGTAAATGAGTGAAGAATTAAAACCGTGCAATATTTGTATTATTTCAGCATATGAGACAATCGTATGCTATCAGCTGGAAAAAATAAATAAACAGGATTCCTTATTTCCGCTAAACAAGTTAAGATCATTTAGAATGGTTGGGGAGTACATGTAATGTGTGATGGATGTGTACTGGGAGATTAAGTTAGTTTGCCTTTGATGTTTAATATTTGGCAACTGAAATATTCCTTGCATAATTTAGCAAGATTGACACCCAATCTACAGAGAATAAAGACATGTTGACTTCTGATGGCATCAAGCATTGTATAACAAAACATTAGGGAGTATCCTTTATTCAACAATTTAACCCAGGTTCAACAATGAATAATGCATCTTCATTTGTGTATTTGTAATCTTTATGATAAAAATTGCATCAAGTAAATTAATATAGGAAGTCTGTTCTGTGTACTGAGAATAATTGGAATGCATTTGATATCAGCAGTGAAGATTCTTCTATCACAGCTTAGCATTTCAGTGAGTCAGACCAGAATAAGCAAACTGAAGTTTCTTTGATCTTAATGCATGACTACATATACATACATGTAATGCCTTAGTTGTCATGGTGATGAAAGAGACATCTGTACATGTAATGTTTTAGTTGTCATGGAGATGGAAGAGACATGTAATGTTTTGGTTGTCATTGTTTTTGGCCAAGGATTGTGATTGGGCCTCATCTAGTCACGTGACCTTGCTTTGCCCAAAATGTTTATTACAGAAAATGTTAAGGAGCTAATTAGTGTTGGCTGAGTTGGGTCTTGGTCCTTGATTAGGGAATACATATCTTGTTAACTGTGTTCCCATTGACCTTGGAACCCAGTCTACATATGACAATGGTAGTGCTCATTGTCAATATCTGTATCTTTATGTTCTATGCTGATTCTGTCCTGTGAACTGTCAGATGTTCAATAATTGACTAGAGCCCTTTGTACTAGCAGACTTTATTTGATAATGTGCGAGATATGCCATCATCAGTACTCGTTTGTTAGGATAAATGACCGTGAAGCCTTGTGGTATTTGTAATTGAATATATAATTGTATATTTTTACTGTAACAGATTATTAACCAGCATCGCTTATAATTTACAGCTCAAGCTAATGATACCAAAACAAATAAACAATGAAATTAACAAAATACAGTTCTTGTAATTCACAGTTTTTCCAGCTTTTCTGTCAATTTTAATATGAATCTGTAATTAAAAACAGTTTTTCATTTTCATATTTATCAATTTATCACACGATATGGAATACTATACGTCCCTCAATGCCCTTGAAATATTTGCAATTCAACAAAAAGAAACATTTATCATACAAGCAACTGGAAAGACATATCTGCATTTTTTGTTCATGATTCGAAAGCAAAAAATGAAATAAGAAATTAAAAAATGTAAGAAAAATCAAACATCAATCTAGACCATTAATTACATTGTACTGAAGTATCATTACCCATACACACTACAAGTTGAATACAATTACACTCATCATTATTGCATACTTTTATTTGTTGAATTTCTCTGGAACAAAAACTACCTTTCCTGCAACCCTATCCTGAACATTTCCACTACATTTCCAAATTACAATCTAAACAAACTACACTTCCTATTTCAGTATTTGTCAATATGAATAGTAACTGACAGTCACGCCCCACACAGCCACGCCCTACAATCTGACAAACTATTGATGTACGTAATCCTAACAAGCTACTGTCATATGTCTAAAGCACCCTTTTTATACAATTAACACAAATTCCATAAAACAATTACCAAACGTTATTATCCACCATTCTTATCAGTTTTGTACACAATCATGCACAAATAAATTGTGATAAAAAGTCACATTGAACTTGTGAAGTCACATTGTTTGAAATTAACTTCCATAAATCTTTTTAGACAATCATTGAACTTCTTGCAACTGCATGATTGCAAATACAGATATTTCATATTTAGCCATGCACTCACTTAAGAATATTGCTAAGAAATGGTTAGTAATTCTTTTAAATATTTAATTAATAATAGACAATAATTACCCTAAAGCAAACCAGATTTCACCTGAAGGATGACATTAATTAAGGACATGTGGAGTTTTTAACACAGAAAATGAAATTGAATTAACATGATTGATCAAGTCTATAAAGACTTAACTCACAGAACTTTGTTTTCCTGTATGAAATATTGGCCGTCCATTTTATTCAAATAACCTACCAAATATACCATACACCATATTGCCATTCTTGTGACTGGTACCAATATTTACAAATAATGTTTGCATGAAACTGTCACTTTTATCATCTATTTGTATGAATTTCATACATGTCATACTATCTTCAAACAGTATTAAAAATGAAAAATGAAACAATGAGTGAAATTGTTACAACAATATTTCTAATTTTGTTTCCAATGGAAGTACTAAACCAGTATTGTATTGATAAAACAAACTGGAAGTAAATTATAAATTTGGAAGAAGATTACAGTTCTGCGGAACAATTCTACCATCTTTCTTGCTACATATATTTGTCCGTATTGTCAGTCCCAACCTATCAACTCCTATTGAGTATCATTTTAATCCAAAGATAAAAATCACCTATATTTCTAGACAATTCTAACAAATAATGCTGATGTTTTTATTAACTACAATTACAACAAAACAACACAAATTTATCCTTGTGCGAGAATATTACTAATCACAATGTGAAAAAAAACATAATTAAAAACTATAACGTCTGTGGTAATGATTGAATGTTTTTTTTTAAGCAAACAAGCACATTTGTGGATAAAGGGGTTACACTTGTAACAAGGATATTCAGCTAGTATTGGCTAGTGCACATTATGGGTGTTTACAAAATTGAGGCTCAGGCTCTAGCTCTAACATCCATATGCTGAAAATATAGGTTGTGGTTTTTCAATGAAGTTCTGTTTTCCTTTTCAAACTAGAGAATCTACTTCAGAACCGCATCCAAAATCCTCTATTTTGATACCCGTTATTTCAGAATAGATTCACGAAATAGAGCTTGAGACGGAGCCTGAGCCTCCGTTTCATAAACGCCCTATGATAACATGAGATGAAGTACAACCACCTGCTCTGAGCATCTTAATCTTAATGTCCATCACCTTGAGCCTTTGTAGTCGTCTCAGATTGAGGAGCTTATTCCTTGTCAGTCTGGGATGTCTGACTCGTGTAGAAGTATTTGGGAGTCTGCATCTGATAGTGATGACTCTGCATGTTCCACGCTCCATCGTAATAAGACCCAAACCTGCAATCAAATGTTAAATAACCATGATTGATTCAGAATCTCAGAGACAGGTATTAGAGAATAGGTTTCCAATATCACCATGCATGCAATCATTGGTTCTCCCATGTAGTATTTTGTGTTGCTCTCAATGTTCTCTTACCATTTCTGACAAGTGTACATCAGTTTCTTAAGCTCACCAGTTCAAATGTTTATAAGACCAATTTGGAGGGAGCAACTGTTACCTTTAGAGATGTTGCTATTAAGTGATTATTATACATTTTAGGTCATTGAAGAAAAGTTGACCTGAGGTCTCATTGTTTTTCTAAAATCAGTCTGGTTTACATTTCACTGTAACTTGACATCATTTAAAAGAAAAAGAGATAAATTTACGCTTTGGGCAGCCAATCAGATTCTGGTACGTCATTTGGATCGGTTGTCACAGCGGGGTTGTCCCGAAATTTGGGTCCGTCAGGAATAATGAATTTAGCCATCTGTATCTCAGTGTCACTAAGATCACCATGGGATATACGACCGTAGGCTTTCCTTTAAATACAAACAATACATTATGACAATAATACTAAAATAAACAAATATTATGACATATGATACTAATGACAATTAATGTTATTTTTAGAGTGCTTTACAAACTGGGCAACAGCAACCACAAGAATTAAGATAGCTGGGTATAGGATAGCAGGGTATAGGATAGCAGGGTATAGGATAGCAGGGTATAGGATAGCAGGGTATAGGATAGCAGGGTATAGGATAGCAGGGTATAGGATAGCAGGGTATAGGATAGCAGGGTATAGGATAGCAGGGTATAGGATAGCAGGGTATAGGATAGCAGGGTATAGGATAGCAGGGTATAGGATAGCAGGGTATAGGATAGCAGGGTATAGGATAGCAGGGCATGAATATGAAGTTAATGATAGTGAGTGTAGTAGCATAATAGGATACCGGTAATTCAAAACTCATGTCTGGTATTGTAAGCTGCATCCCAATCTGTTGTCTAGAGCTAGGTCTTCGCTCCATTGGAGACCTAGACCTAGCCATAGCTCTGGAAGCCCGTTTTGGACGCGGCCTAATACCTCTCATTAACTATTTCACAGCCTGTATGAATACAGAGTTCAGAGGTCAGTCCCTATGCATAATTTAAAACAATGACCTTTGACCTTACCTGATAAGACCTTTGTAGAATATATACTCGCATAATCTGTTTGCGTCAGTAGGATCTATATCCTAGGGCAGGAATGAACGAAAGCACGTTAATACATTCACAGATTTCATCATAATTACAATTTCTTGTTTGTTATAATTTTTGATTGGGCTCGGACATTGTCAAGTGGTAGAATGATGTTATAACCAGCTTGGATTCAAGTTCAACCTTGTCCCCAATGATATGATCCCTGCTGTATAGAATGTGCCCATTATTGGAGTGGTGCACATTATGTGTTCAGTCTATGGGATGGAGGCATTGATGTTCAGTCGTCTGCTTTAGTCTGTCATGTTGAATAATCCTATATGTATAATGGACCGTTGCAGCTTTGCTCTTAAGCCCCGCCCGCATGTTATGTGTGTTTTACAGGCGGTATGCCTGTGACCTTCTTTGACCGAGGCTTTCATGATCACCTGATTAAAAATGCGTCTTCCAATTGGTCAATGCGTACAGTTTGATTGACAGGCCGGAAGGGTCCATTGAAATTGAACAAATGGTTGCTAACCAAGAGAAGAATGTAAAGGTTGACCCAACTATATTGAATGTTTTCTCAGGTTTAACAATAGGAAACTTATATGAGCCAGAACCATTTTGAAGCAATTTTTCCATAATCCATGCTTTCTATATTATATTACGTAACACACTTACTCTCAGTTTGCCGTATGCAGTGAATTTCTTGTAATCTCTGCTGAATGGCTGGGATGTAATGTAGCCCATGAAGACAGTGGGGTTTTTGCTAAAAGACAGAAAAAGTAGTCAATTAAGGCTAGAACTATGGCTGTTGCTACAGGCAACAGTGCATCTGTCTATACTGAAGTATAAAGACCATACACATTTAGCAACAGCCACAGCTGTAGCCGTTGGATCTGGCTTAAGAGATAATTTGTCCATGTCAATCTAAACTAGAAAAGAAAAGTATTCATAAAAACAAAACATTTTAAATCATGAACACATAAAAATCATACCTAAAAAGAATATTTAAAATAAACTTTTCAAAAATCTGAACCTTTATTCATGATGTATGTACGCTCACAAACATACTATAATTATGACAACTTTTTAATTTAATTTTGATTAAGTATACTGGAAATAGGCCCCATATTCAAATGCACAAGGACAAACGAATTTTGTTTTCAGTATATTAACAGAATGGCAGATAAGCATACAAGGTTTGCTGTTTGCAGTGAGATATGGCCAATCTTAGTCTACATCGGACTGGACTGCTAAGTTAAAATCTCAGATCAGACTGCTAAGCTAAGATCTCAGTTCGTATTGCTAAGCTAAGATCTCAGATCGGACTGCTAAGCTAAGATCTCAGTTCGGATTGCTAAGCTAAGATCTCAGATCGGACTGCTAAGCTAAGATCTCAGTTCGGATTGCTAAGCTAAGATCTCAGATCGGACTGCTAAGCTAAGATCTCAGATACTGCTAAGCTAAGATCTTAGAGCTTACCTTCTCCTGGTGATATTAGCAAGATTTTCAGCCTGCAATCTCCGGTCCAAATCATCTCTACAGAACACAGACAAATTGTGGAAAATAACCAGAAATTGGATCAAAACATATTTGTCATTTAAATGCAAAAGCCAGTATCATTTCAGTTGTGTATGAAGCAGTATGTATTATGTACAGCACTCTGTGAGCGAAACTTCAATAATTTACAATGCATCTTATGATCTATAAACCAAGTTGACACATACCATGTCAGCCGTCCACTTAGTTTTCTTAAAATGTCTTACTGAGATAAATCATGTCTGAACAAGAAGACATTGAGAAACAGGGACAGAAATAGCTGACGTGCATTGAGTTGGATGAACTGAATGTCACTGCAGTCACTCTTCAGTCACTCTTCAGTCACTCTTTGTGAAATCCACTGCATGAGTGCTTAATTCTCACCTTGTATTGCCCATGTGAGATGTGACAAAGTCCACCAGAGTGCCTGAGATGTTAACGGTGGCATGAAGCCCTGGGGCCAACTCCCCTTCAGGAGATGGCAGGAGGAGACTCTCCGAGTAGATGATGGGATACTTGGACAAAAGCAAACTCCTACAAGACATTAAAGGTATCCAATTAATAGGAATAGTACAAGAAGATCCTTCGGGAAGATGGTTAGTACATGAATGAGAGTATATTTGAATGGGCTGAATGTGTAATGGCACAAATATTTGCACCGGATTGGCAGTTGGCAGTAATATTGGTAGATGAGTCTGACAAAGCTTCTTACCCCCATGTGTGGGATTTTGTAGGTGGCCCAAAGTCATCAAACATGTCAAGTCTTTCCCCTAACCACATACTGATGTCATTCAGGCCAAGATAAGGCTTGGAAGCATCGGCCTCCAAGAGGGCTATGACATCAGCGCCTGGAGAAAACACAAACAAACAGGCATGAATGGGATGTTAAAATATGCCCTGGCAACTGCTCACTACTTGCAATGGTACAGGGTTCAAATCTCACCTCATTTTTATCAATACCTTAGTGGAATGGATACTAAAATGGATACTAAAATATGCCCTGGCACCTGTTCACAAGTTGGAATGGTACAGGGTTCAAAACTCACCAGAATCTTCCAACACCTTAGCAGCTCTCTCAAAGCTTGGCCACCCTTTGTTATCATACATGAAGTGGGCCGTCCAGACTAAACCAGTAAACTCTTTGGGGTTTGCTTGGACAGGTGGGCTGTGTCTCGACGCCTGTAATCTTGAAGCGAAACCTCCGCATCCCACAAATAGAATCAGCACAAGATCTGTGAACGAATACACAAAACCAAGGGCGGTGAGATTATCATTACTTTGGCATGAATGATTTGATGATATGCATCTAACAGGTTGGTAAACAAATCTGAATCATCTTTTATCATCTTTCTGGGTACTTACATATTTTGGCGTCAGCAAATATCTGGTAAGTGCCAGAACCGTCTAGGTTTGGGAAGGCGATGTGTTTGCTGTGTGGACCCGTATGGTCTCTAGACTCCCCCATGACCATCGCACGCAAGATGTTAAACATGACGAACGCACCCAACAGCAGCGACTGCTCTCTGGTAATGACAGAATGAAGAATTGTCTTTACAGACTGGTAATGAAGACTACTGCTCACTCTGGTTTGAACTCATGAATCTATGCAGATGTTCTTTGAATGGGAATAATTTCTTGAAATGTTGGGGCTCATAGGTTGGAATGTTAGACTCTTTGTCTTCTGGGTATGGATTTGGATTCCTGGTGTCTCTGGTTCGAGTCCAGGTGAAGTCAAACTTCATCTGATTACCTCAACTACCCGCTGATATCACTGGAAAATGTCTTCACACTCACCTTGTGTAGTTCCCACCCGGCACAAAGTTAAACGCTGTCGTCCATACAGAGAATAACATTGCAAAGAGGTATGTGGCCATGGCCATGGTCAGTGTCTTGCCCGGAGGACAGCTGGTCAGGCGGTCAACCATCTCAGGCCAGACGGCCATCACATACATGGCAAGGAGCAGCCCACAGAAGAAGGCAAGGTAGGATTGAAGGTAGTAGACTCCTAAGAAACAGTGGATACCGATGAACCAGGACCAGAGGAAATGACAAGGCAAATCCTTCTTGGAGGACATCAAGAGTCCAGTCATAAGCTCCACAAAGACTGCAGCACTATCAGAAACGGAAAGCAAAGAACAGGAGAAACACGTTGATGACAACTGATGCATTATGTAAACTTGTGCCAACACTAAGCAGACTTCTTATACATTATTTCTTCTCCAGATGTTTTTACTCTCTACTAGATCCATGTTCAGAAGAGCTCCAGGAATGGTAACAAGTTGAAAAACTTGTAAAGACAACAAGAGGACATAAAGGAGGATATGTCCAATAAACAAGACACCTTCATGTTGACGAATGACGGAGTGAGGATGTCCAGAGAAAGGTCTGGCTAGAAACAAACATTACCAATGGATAAAGAAAGAAAAAACAACCACAGGAACTGTTTGGGGCTCCCCCTGCCAGATGAATGTATCTGGTTGAGGAGCTCTACGCTAAGCCAAGTGGAAGTAACTGAATGACCAAGTCACTTGTTTCCCCACCCCCCTACCAGTACCCTTAGTACCTACCCTCCTGGGAATGGATGGGGACCCGGGTATGGTGCACCCTTCACTGTCCATCGACATAAGACAGACACCTCTCCAAACAGCCAGTGAGTCAGGAAGAGTAGACTTCCAAAGCCCATTGCCGTCCTCCTCCAAGATAAAGCCATCTTAGGCACTGGGGCTGCTTCAGGCTCAGGATACTCCACTGAGGGACAAGAAATGAGCAAGAGAGGATATAGAGTCAGGTGTAAAATTCAATCAAGAAACATTCTTCAATTACACAATGGCCAGCCAAGCAATCTGAAGATCATCTTTCAAACTGCATCCCTAGTACTGAAGGATTTGAAAGGATCTAGTAACTGGAAATTGATGTTGCTATTAAAAACCTATCATGGAACTTGGTATGGTTCATGAGTTTCCCACAATATTGTACTGAATGCAGGTCTGTGTAAACTCACTACACGCTAATACCACGTCTCAACTGCTAATCTTACACCTTCTCAACTTCTCACTCACTTTGTAAGAATCAACCTTCTTCCCCTATCAGTAGCTTACCTGACATGAATCTGTCAAACGCTGCCACGATGCCAAGAGCTATGATGACTGAGTTACTCTGTGCATCACTCCATGTTGGGTTGAGAGATACGTACCACACCCTTAATGCAAGGAGAGCTAAGAAACCTATCATCAACCCCCAGAAACTTGCAGATCTGTTAAAAAACATGAACATTGATATCAGGTGTTATGTCATCAGAGAGATAGTTAACAATCATTCAGAACTAGCATTGGAAAAGGAAAATGAAACAAAAATGTCACTAAGTAGTAAGATCTAATATTCAGCAGCACTGAGATAAATATTTGGAACTTTGCACACTCAAGGAACTTTGATGCACATAATTTTTGCAAGTAAGAAGAACCAGCATTTTAATCACCTCTGATGCAGGGATTTATTCCACAGCGTCCCACACAACAGCAACATGGCTGCTCCATTACCAACCGTCAAGATTAGAAGTCGTAGCAACGTCGTAGGCGCTTGGAAGGACCCTACACTGGCAACACACACCACCCTCAGAATGAACATGCCCCATCTAGATTGTACTCCACTGTTGATAGCACCAATCAAGCAGAGTACCGGCAGGAACCATATAAATCCACATGCTTCATAGCCGGTAACCTGTAGTTCATTGAGTGGGTAGAACCAGACCATCGGAGCCAAGCCGTGGAAGACAGACCAAAAAATAAATCCTGGGGACAAAAAGAAAATCAAATTAAAACTTCATCACATTGTATTAAACTAATCATTATATTAATTGTCATGGTCGCACATCCTGGCTTATACGTGACCTGAGATAAAACAATCACTCGTAACACAATACACTGAAGTGTGCTTACAATTGTGCTAAGGCATTGGAAAGTCAAACTCAAAATGAGTTCACCATCATGATGACCTTGAACAAACTGCAATTAATTGTTTCTCTGTCTGAGTGTTCATAAATTAAATTTCCAAAGTACCCCCTCTTTTATTATAGTCTTGTGAACAAGGAGCCATTTTATGATTTAGCGGATACCATGGTTACGGGTTTAGGCCTCTATTTCTACTTCTTTGTCTAAGAAGTAGGCCTAGTGAGAAATAGAAGCGCATGATCATGATGAGTCATTTACCGAGTATGGATTCCGAAAGTAGCTCTCGCAAGAAGGTTCTTGGCCTGTAGGGAATGGGCTGTGGTTTTTCATCATCGTCGGACTGTTGTGGATTTTCTTCTTTTTCAGGAATTTCCTCCTCCTTCTCATCTGGAGCAATAACACTCGGTTCTTTCTCGATTTTCTCTTTTGTTTTTTCGGCTGCACGCTTCCTGGTCGTCGCCATCTTGGAAGTGAGCCCTCTTGAGGCAACATTTAGAAACTATTTTTTTTCAGTCGAGTAAAGTGATGTGCGCCCTCTCGTGTTCAGCTAGTACCATGTGGAGTATGAGTCAAAATGGCTGCGTGCATTCAGAAAGTTTCTCAGGTAAAAATTATTTTGTTTTCACTGTCAAATGCTCTTAATCAGTCCAGTCGGGGGCCACATTTACGTTAATTTACTGGGAAAGTTAAGAGGGGCTAGGGAATTGTTAATATCCTGGAAAAGGTGATTGAGTTTGGGTAGGCCTAGGTTTCAACTTTCATTTCAACAAATTAATTTTGTAGGCCTATTTTTTAAGTTTTTGGTGAATTTGTGAAACCCCCACACCCCACCCCCCAGGCAATTTATAATTTTCTTCTGAAATGAAATGGAGTTTTTTGTTTTCCAATTTCAGATGCTAGTTCCTTTAACGTCAAGTTTAAGAAGTTATGAAATCCAAGCCGTTAGCCTCGCAGCAAGGACATTATGTTCATCACCGGCGTTCTATCAGTCAACGGAATCTACATCGTCGAGCCCATCGAAGCCAGCTGCGGCTTATGAATCACCTGAGTTAGAGGAGGAGAGACCACATATGCTGAATGTGGTGTGGCGTATACGATCCCTGAAACGTCGACCTCATTGGGAGAGAAAAACTATGAAACAACTGATGTTAAATAGGGTAAGACTAGTACAAGTGGTAAAAATATGAAATACCAATGGGCATTCCCCTGGTGAGCCTAAGGATATGTTGTATTCAAAATCATTGTATCAAAGTTGTTATATCACAGATCTCTTAGACAACAGTTTTCTTTTATTTGTCACTTATACACTTAGGGCAACTTTTTAAGATTATAATAAGGTTTCTTTTCTCCCTTTTTGTTTCCTCTTAGATGAATTTCCCAGTTATCCACAAAAACACAGAATCAGTGAACACGCTTCTGCGTGAAGTTCGGCATTTAGTTCGCATCAAGCCTGTTATCCTGAAGCAAGGCCTCCCCAATGGAGACTACCAATCGACGCTACTCAAATGGAATGGAGAATTTGTGGTCCGGAGGAAACTGAACAGTGTTGGCAAAGAAATAGCAGCTGGAGAGGAGACTAGTGATTTAGAGAAGGACACAAGAAGTGAAGTGACTGTCGAAGACAAGGAATCCAAGTGATATTGACTAATGACTAATGATATAGGCATAACTTGGCCACTTCAAGCCTGGTCAGGACTTTTGTGTGTCCACTCTGTCGTCAAAGTTTACTGTCAACATCAGAGCCAACAATGCAAGGATACAGACGTTGAATGTTTAACCTTTTCTGGTACCACCAGATTTCCTTGTCACATAACCACCGAAAAACAAATAATGGCTCAGTCATTGCCGCATTTAAACACTCACACACACAAAAGTGATTTCCTTTACATGCACTTTTTCAAAAGTCCATCAACATCCACAAAATAATGTTTCTTGAAAAGTGAAAACTTATTGATATATCTTTTAACTTGCTCAGTTGATACAAAAATCAGTCACATAAGCTCTGACAAAATGGATTACACATAAGCCTATACTTGTATGAGACCATATGTAAATCCAAGACAAACTGAGGCCATATGGTAAACTATAGGCATGTACATGTATATAGTCTCTGTATCTTTGAAAATTAACCCACCTGCTTACCACAGTTTACCACACATGGTTTGTCCTGTGGTTAGTGTGGTATCCTGAATACCACATACACCACAGTGTGGTTTGTGTGATAATGCGTGGTTTATGACCCAGTCCCCATGTGGAGACTGTGGTAATGTGTGGTAAGCAGCAGTTGTCTTGTGTGGTAGGTGCATAGGGTTAGGGTTGAGCAACAGTCAAACAAATGTTTTATTTGTTATTTCTGTTTAAAATGGTTTAGCTCTTTATGAACAGACGGTATATCTTTGCTAAAAAAAAATCCCACTGATTCTTATAAAGAATTAAAATGTGCAACCGCTCGCTAGGCTGAATACATGTAGATGCTAAACCTGCAGGTGAATCTAGGGAAATCCAGGCTTTATCGATTTGTATTTGGACCCATGCTATTTGTTTCAATGCACTTGCGAAGTTGGGAGCCATGCATAGAAACCTTCATGGTGGAGCAATTAAAGGTTTACTGTAATCAAAACTCGCATGAAGTTAAATATATCTGTATTGTTATAAAACTCAACCTGTCTATCATTAGACCCATAATTTCACACTCCACTTTCAAACCTTGCTTATGTCGCTTGCAGAACACCACGCAGTATACTGTGGTGCGAGCCTATACTAGTTCTGTATGTGACGTAACTCGCTATTGTTGCGTGGATCGGTTCCAAGGGGGACTTTTTGGGGGGCGGGGCACATGTACTGATTTTGCAACTTATTGGTCAAAAGTAAGCACTTACATAAACATATCAATTTATATAGTCATTAATTATGTATTAAGCAATAATTTTAAAGCACTTTCACCCCTTTTACAAATTTGATTACAGTAAACCTTTAATGGCATACAGCTTGTTAGCTGCACCTCATAGGATACATGGTGGTAATAAACAATTCTGTATGTGGTTTCTTAATTGAGGTCTCCATGTTTGAATTAAATGAATTGATTCCAAAGTCAGTGTTGAGGGTTTTGTCCTTTTAGATTGAGAATTGAGATCATTTGATTTGATCAAAATGATTTTGATGTTAAATGTTTCCCTGTGCAGAGATAGTTGGTGTTTCAGCTTCCAATCCAAATTTGACAAGTGGGGAGATGAGAAAGGATTTTTTTTACTTATTTTAGGGGGATTCATGATATAGGAGTAGAGGTCGGTGCTGCAATGCTTCATCAAAATTTCATTAACAATTGTTTTCAAAACCGTAAACCCATAGCGTTAAAACAAAAGCTTATCTAGTAGATTTTGACTAGATGATTAAGATATTTTTTAATGGCAGCAAAAGAAAAAGAAAATCATATTTTACAGTGCTTTGTGAACCTGGGCGAGAATTTTTACAGTCTTTTATAACTGTTTTTTAATGTCTTTACATCAAATGTTTAATCTTACCCACAAAAAAACTTTCTTTTTTTTGACACTGGAAAACTGATTCACTGTTTGACCCAAATAAATAAAATCAAACTTCCATAAAATTTGTGTTTCACAACATGCCGGTCTCGCTTTGTATAATAAGCGTAGGTCAGCTAGTAATAGTACTAGTATTGTTCCGACGGAGGTTGAGTAATGTGACCTCGTTCTTCGAAATGTCCTTTTATGATAGTCACGTAGGCTAGGTTAAATACATAATCAACAGTGTTTTGGGCATTGCTGTATCGATACCACGATTATATTTTTAATATGTTCTAGTATCGATACTAAAATAGAGAAACAGAATGAACGAATTCAGCGCCGGACTATATATAATCGACTCTTGCGTGACATCCACAATAAAGTATCGATTATTGAACGTCCACCTTGCATAAGTCTAGGTCAAAGTTTAAATTGTTAAATAATTCTTGAATGAAGGTCTCTGGTTTGAATGTGTGTGTACGTATGGAGCATCAGTCAAAACGTGCTAACTTACGTAAAGTATACCTAACTCAATGGTTTCTGTTTTGAATACGTAATGATGGCTGGCTCGCTGGCGGGTATGTTATCAAATAAGGGTCGTACAAATTGAAGCTACCACGGAGTTAACAGACGACAGAGGCGTAAATTAGGGACATTCTATCATTTTGTCGGCTGTGTCGGAGTCGAACACAGTGAGTGTTGTAAAGCCAGGACTTGGTTTTACTGTCAATGTAACACAGAGCAAGTTATGCCCTCATGTCACATTGTTGCTTGCCATTGAGGAGTCTTCTATTTTCTGCCAGTTTCAGAGTTATTCATTACACCATGTTTAACAACGATCTGTCCATTTTGTAAGTATTTGGGGTTAAATGCCTACTTCTCATGTAAATCATAAATGCATTGTATTTGTACAGAATCTGTTTTTAAAAGTGTATTGTATTCTCTTTGACTTAAGTCAAGAACACTAACCATTTAATATTTGTACTTAGTGTAGTGTAGGTCTAACCGTTGGCGTTATGGAAAGTGTTTTACTTTTCTATGTCAATTTACGCTAGTAGTAGTATTAGAACGTACCTCCATCAAAAAAACATTTAGAGAATGAAGACGGAGTTTCTTTCTAATACTGCGAATTGGAAAATTAGATTTTAAACTGGAGAAATATTTTTGTTGTAGGGCCTAAATGCTTCCCGGTTAGTGAGTCACATTTGTTACCGTGGTTTATTTTATTGTCCATGTGTGGAAACCGTCCCAAACTTTGTTTGTCTTGTTGCATTGTTAAAAGGCAGTGTATATTTTGCCGGCACCAGCAATCTTCCTGCAAACGTACATTGCCAGTTCTTCCTTATTTTGGTTTAAGATTGAATACATGGATTAACTTTGGAAGTGTGTAAAAAGTATGATACACACTGAGTATCATACTTTTCTCGTAACATACATTGTTTTGAGCCCTCTGTCATATGCCTATTATGTATCCTGTTATGAAAGATATAAAATTATGTATCATAATATCTTACTTAACAAAGAAAAAAAAAATGGTAATTAATTCCCGCAGTCAAAAGAAAAGTTCTTGGTTTAAATCCAACCTGACCCCGTTCAGGGAAGTAAAAATTTAGGCTGCTTTATTGCATTACTTAACAAGTTTATTAAAAAAATAATTAAGTTAGTAGCGTAATATAATGACTCATTTTGTAAGAACTGCTTGCAGCTTGTAATGTTACAACCCAGTTGTTTTGTAATCATAGTTTGTCCTTAAATAAGGAATGATCCTTATGTGAGCTAGCATTCTCTGATAAGACAGCTATGCTGCTTTATTGAGCTGAGGTGTTGGGAGTAATGTGAATCTTTGCTGGTTCGTTTCTTTGCCCCAAATGGAGTATTTTTGCGTTTTGTCAGTTCATCAGCGTACTAAGCATTAGAAAATGAATTGTGGATGTTAACAATGATCAATATAAGCTTTTAAATATGTTTTGAAACAATGTTTTTTCTAAAGGTTTCACAAACCTAATTTGCTGATTATTTTTTAATCCAACAGCTATTTCAACCATGGATCTTGCAAGTCAAGCCTTTGGTTGTAACAACTTCGAACTTGCAACAGAAATATTCGACCATCTTTTACAAACACACGGACCAAATATGGATTGGCTTCTAGGTCGTGGAGATGCTTATGCAAGGAGGGGTTACATGAATGAAGCGCTGGGCGATTACGTACATGCCTTCCGCCTTGGTGAGGTCCAGCCAGAACGCCTTCGTGAACTTGTCAATTCACTTGTTGCCTCAGTTTCCTCAAAGAGTGGACTTCTGTCATCTCTTCATAAATACCGATCAAAACTCAAAGAGCAGCCTGTAGATATGTTCATGTGTCTCATGTGTCAAGGGCTGCTTCATGAACCTACAACTCTTCCCTGTGGTCATACATTTTGCAAAGAATGCCTTTTGAATTCCACCGAATCTAGAGCGTGTACGAAGTGTAAAGACAAACAGGCTAAGACGGACAGTCTTCAGATGCCTAAACCTAATGTTGTTCTTGGGGGACTAATTGAGAAATATTTCCCAGAAGAAACGAAAGCCCGTCAGCTAAGACTTCAAGGAAACAAGCTGTATGCTAAAGGAAAACTTGAGGAAGCTGTTGCAAAATACACAGAGGCTACAAAATTAGGTAAGTTTGTTTAAGTCTAAATATTTGAATTTATTTTGTCTGAATTTCAATTGTATTATTATCATCATAATGTTTTTTATTACAAAGGTCTTGCTTAAATGTAAGTTCTTGCAAATCCCAATCAACAAAAACTTCAATAATTTTCTGCTCTTCCTTTCAGAGTTTCATTTTTCACAGAAAAATAGAGGGACGATTGTTACCTGGAACATTTCAGTCTCAGTCATGTTTCACAAGAACGCATTTCATTTGTCAGGACAAAATTTAATTCACAAGTGGAATAGTTTTAAGTTAACAAAGTTTCTGATCAAATAAGCTTTGGAAAACTGGATCCGTTTTGGATGAGAAAATATTTAATTTTTTATTCAAATTGTTTGTGTCCAAACCTGTACATGTTCATATTTGCTGGTTGTTGTGATTTATATTGCATGTTACATAAAGTTCAATATTGCCTTAGCCCAGACATTAAACATTAACTTGATTTCAACTTGTTGCTTGCATAAGAGAAGTACTGGCACATGCCAAATACAAAATCAACTTTATTCTTTTTCTTTTTTTTTTTTTTTTTTTGAAGGGGTTAAATTTTGAATTGCATTTCTAAGGGTTGTGCCAGGAATTACTAAATAATTTATTAAACTAAAAATGTAAATCATTGCCTCAATTTTTGTTTTTGACAAAAATAGCATTTCAATTATGTGGCTAGTACGTGAGGCAACATTTTTCCGTTTGGTAGGAGTGCTCAGCAAAGCTTGAATGAGAGGCTGTCAAATTGTTACTGTAATTAGTGGGAAACAATGCCCACTTCTCTGAGCAAAGAAAAATTATCAACACTAAAACATGTTTATTACTGTGCTCTCAGATAAAACATGTTTCTTTAAGCTAAAGCTTGATATAAGAAATTTAATTAGTCCCTTGTTTCTTCATAAGAATTTTGTCTGTATCCCATTGGGAAACAGAAAGTTCCATTTTATTCACTCAACAAATTAGTGCCTTGCTTATTCATACACATGTACGTAAAAAAATAATTTGGTCTATGTATCATTGAGAAACAGAAAGAATTTGTTTACATTTTGGTTTCATTTCATGGCAAATTCCTTTGGTTTTATAAGTACTTCCATTTGTTCAATTGTGGATTGTAGTTAATTCTCCTATTGTCAATTGGATACTTGTAGAACACTGTATAAAAAATCATCAATGAGAGGTATGTTACATATCCAGAAAAATATGAATATTCATGAAAAATATCTGTCCAATAGGAGTGGCTTATTTCACATTCTCTTTGTGAGCCCACAAACCCTTTTACTGAACTCTATGGGGCATTGTGAGGTTATGAATGTCAACTTATGAAACATCTGTGTGGGGGTTACTTAAGCTATTTATAGCACAGGTAGTGTTATATAACGGTTATGTATAGTAGTTCAAAGTATGGCTATACACCAATCAATAACACCATACAGTGTACATATATATGTATACACTGCATGTTTTTCACATGACAGTAGAATTCTCTCTCTAGCTTTGGAAATATGGAATAAAAACAATTTGAATCGGAAGTTTTAAATTGTTATTGTGAGGGAATGGGCATACTCATTTCTCTTGTCAATAATTCAGTATAGGTGGAGGATGTTTGGGGTCATGCCTCTCTGTCAAGTTTTGATTGTTGAAACATTTGAACATAGTTATGAATGTCAACTTATGAAACATCTGTGTGGGGGTTACTTAAGCTATTTATAGCACAGGTAGTGTTATACAACAGCGTTATGTATAGTAGGTCAAAGTATGGCTATATACCAATTAGTAACACCATACAGTGTACACATGTACACACTGCATGTTCTTCACATGCATGGAGAAATAAGACACAGCTTCGGAAATATGGAATAAAAATAATTTGAATCGGAAGTTTTAAATTGTTATTGTGAGGGAATGGGCATACTCAAATCTCTTGTCAATAATTCAGTAAAGGTGGAGGATGTTTGGGTCATGCCTCTCTGTCAAGTTTTGATTATTAAAACATTTAAACATAGTTCTCTCTAACTCGAAGTAATTGCTTAATACATGAAAAAGGTTGAGTTGAAAGGTCACTGCATACTTAAATAGTTGCATAAATCACAAATCAGATTGTTTCATGAGGAAATAAGACTAAATTTATTTTTAATTCTTAATTAAGAGGCTCAGTAGTATTGATAAACATGAATCATGGTTGTATTTCAACTCATTTTACATCAAATGTTTTTTTATCAAAAAGTGAACAAAGAAAAAATGACTGGAGCGGGATTCGTTGGTGGTGTCCCAATTTTATCTTTGTTCGTTTGAAACTGCTTTGAAAGATAAAGTGTTTGACACTATTAATTAATTAATTTCTGTTTCCTTCTTTTTCATTGTTGCAGAACCTCATGATTACTATGCATTGAGTAACAGGGCTCACGTATACACAGCACTTGAACAGTATGAGAAGGCCTTAGTAGATGCACAAGATGTTACTGACATCAAACCTGACTGGGCGAAGGTAGGTTTTAGTTTTCCCTTACACAGGATATTAAGTGATATTGTGATGGTATATAATTTAAATTAAGGTCATGTGAGGCCAGGTAGTCCTATAATATTACATAATCACAGGAGTCCTTCATATTTTCATATTATTTTGATATTTTGTAGATCATTGTCCATCGCCAATGAATTCAAGCTTATATTGTTCACTTGGAAACACATATTATTAATTAAGGCTGTCAAAGACGAGCAAAATCTTAACGAAAACCAATGTTATTCTTAATGGCTGAATTCAGCGATAGATAAAAGGCATATTTATGTCGTTACTCTCATTGTTCATCACGTCGTGTAAGAACAACTAACTGGTTCTTGGGCAAACACTTACTGCCAATTTGGTCATCATAAGGTACATTCTGGATTATCTCCGTGAATTAAAACACGAATGCCAATTATGAGTTGCTCAATTAATGTGAGATCTACTTTTGATACGGCAGGGCTATTATAGGAAAGGCATGGCTCTGACTGGACTCCATCGGCAGGAGGAAGCCACTGTAGCCTATCTGCAGAGTCTGGCTCTGGATCCTCATGCTTCAGCCTCAAGGAAATGTCTTGAAAAGGTACGACTTCAACACCCAACAGGTGTCATTGTACTTGGTAAATGGTAGAGCAGTTGTTTTTTTGCGGAGTCCTGCATGGCCATAAGTAAAGTGCTCTAAATTTAGAAGGCTGAAGGGTTCTTTTGTAGCATACAGTAGACCACAAAGCTAGAGGCAAAGGGTCTATTTAGACAACATTCAGACATAGTATAAGGAGTGAAGCTTCCGTTTTGTATTCTTCAACATTGTAATAACCACTACCACTGACTACAATTATCATCTTTTCTTCCTAGGCGCTGCATGACTTGCTGTCGCCCGTACAGACAGTCTCGCTGAAGAGATTGGAGCTACAGAGCAGCTTCACGAGACCACTAAGGACGGGATCCCCTACCTCACCTGTCACACTGTCCAGAGGGATATCTGACTTAGCTGAGGAGGTTGTGTTGGGACTGCAAGCTGTCAATCAGCTGATTACCGAGGAAGACTCTGAGGTTTGAACATATTCATGATATACATTCCAAGATAAATTAAAACTCAGCCACAATATCCCCTGGATGTCTGGCATAAATAAACAGTCCCACATCTTATGGCGTGGGGCTCACAGTATCTGAAATCTTGGCACAATATCTTGTTAGTATATAACTATATAACTGTAACTATTGTGGTAATACTGAGACCAAAGTAACCAACCACATTAATTTGACTGATAACGTGATTGTATCTTACAGGATAAAGACCAGACAGAGACAATGGGCTCAGACACTGGTGACGATGCAGACACACCCAAACCAGAAACCACGCCCATACCAGAAGACACGCCCAAATCAGGAATCACTGCTGAACAGGAATCAGGAGGTACATCTAGACCAGAAGCCACATCGGAATCAGAAAGCACGACCCAATCAGAAACCAAATGCTCTGAGGCGAAGCCTACAGTTGAAGCCACGCCCACCCTTAGATCAGCTACCCCGCCCAGAGAGTTGGAAGTCCGTGATAAATCGCAGTGTCAGAAAGACATGTCGATGTCCGACATCATTTCCCTGCGTAAACGTAAACGCTGTATGTCTAGCAGTGATACAATCCTGAGCCCTACCAGGAAAATGGAATTCAAGTTTGCCCGTAAGTATTACCAGTCAAGGATAACATTATGGCTTCACTTAATTTTTTTCTGAAATTAGAAATATTGAATAAAAAAAAAAATCTCTCATAAAGAATTTGTTTGAGGGCTGATTTGAGTTGAGCCCATGACATAATGAAGTGTATGCCTTTGAACAGGACAGAGGAGCTCGCCGGTTAGAATCTCACTCCAATTAGTTTTTCTTTGTTCACTTTTCAATGTTCCACATCTTTAAGTTCTTGAGTTAAAACATATCTGATATATCTTGTCTTCCAGGTGTGGATTTGTTGAAGAAGGCTAGAGTCGTTCCCGAGGAGAAAATCGATAAAGAAGACTATGAATGTAGTCTGTGTTTTAGGTAAGTTGAATCAGAGCAAAGAAATTATTTTAAGCTCCACTTAGAAAGTCAATGAAGGAATAAGCAAAACTGCTGAACTGTATACAAGTTAATTTGAATGTGTCTCTTCATTGAAGAATGACTAAAACTTGCTAAGATGACTTACTATGATGACTATGTTTGTATTATCAGGTTGTTCCTGGAGCCGTTAACAACTCCTTGTGGTCACACGTTCTGTAAAGTCTGTCTAAATCGTTCACTGGACTACAATAACTGCTGTCCGCTATGCAAACATACACTCGCAGAGGTAAGTGGAGATCAAATTCAGTCATTACGATCAAACTTCCCCAGAAAATATGATATTTTTTGCTTTGAAAATAGTTTTGCTTTGTAAGGTGTGTATATGTCACTAGAAGCAGCTGGTTTTCTCGCTTGCCAAGAACTGAATGATCATTAGTTTGTTTTTTCTTTCATTTTCCGTCTAGTATCTTGCTGCACGGAGGAACAATGTAACAGAGCTGACTCTGTTCCTCCTACGGGAATACCTGGGGGAGGAATATCGCGAAAGGGAAGAGCTGCACAAAAAACAAATGGAAGCTATGGCAAGGTAAGAGTTCACTTAATAAATTTAACTGGTTGGCATAGTCACGATCTCAAGAGGACATAATTTATTGTCAAGTTCCATTTATTGAATCTGTAGACTTTCGAACTCATTTTTTACATAAAAATTTATTGAACTGTTTCTGCATTTTCTGTTTTTAGTGCTATCCCGGATGCTGATCAAACGGAATGTGAAGTCCCGATCTTCATATGCACATTGGCATTTCCCACAATTCCCTGCCCTCTGCATATCTTTGAGCCTCGTTATCGACTGATGGTGAGACAAGCTATGGACTCAGGGTCCCGTCAGTTTGGCATGTGTCTACCTGACCCCAACCAACCTGAACAGTAAGTTTATTCAATTGATTGCTTTTGAGCCAATTGTTCAAAGAAATACCAGAGCACAGTTAAATAAAGAATTCGTTATTAAGTTTGCACTCTCATTGTAACTATATACAATTCAAATTAGACCTTAAATGGGCCAATCTTTATAGACTTATCAACCAGGTCTGTAATGTTCTAGATGGAGGCAGCTATAGCCACTTCCAGGCACCACTGCACACCCACGGTGACCCACCTCCAACACCATTACCATTACCGACATTAACATATAAATGATTTGATCTTGTGATGCAGGCACCTGGACATTGGCTGTATGCTGGAGATCCAACATGTCCAGAATCTTCCTGATGGCCGGTCAGTCATCAAGACCACCGGTGGACGACGGTTCAAGGTCCTCTCCACCGGCATGAGGGATGGGTATAACACAGCCCTGGTGCAGTTTATCAAGGACAATGAAGTTACAGGTGAATAGACCATTACGTTTGTTATTTGTCTTGGTTAAATGCCTGTCTTATCCTAAGGATAAGATTGTTGTGTCTCTATGTTACCCTCTGTGGTGTGTTTCTTTTATGTCTAAGGTGAGGATGTTAATGTAGTGGGAGCTCTCGAAGCTGAGGTTCACCAGCAAGCCCAGACTTGGTTCCAGTCTCTCCCCATCTTTCATCAGACGCGAATCCTGTCCCACTTTGGGCCTACCCCGGCACGAGAGGAAGATCCATTGGTAAGTGACACCTGCAGTGTTCCTGTCCGTTTGTATCATTATCCATTTCTCTCAGCTATCATTTTAATCATCAAATAACCGCAAGGGAAACTGACTGAATTTTAAGTCATTGAAAAGTGAAAAAAGAAAAATTTACTTGCGGTGTGTGTGCATGGTTTCATGGCTTCTGACTGCCAAACGAACAAAGATAATTGACTATTAGGGTCACCACCAACATAGGGCTGGATGGCTCAGTTGGTAGAGCGTATGTACGATATTCAGGAGGTTGCCGGTTCGAATCCCGCTCCAGTCAATTTTTCTTTGTTCACTATCCAACAGCTATCATTTTATGTTGATTCTTATTTTGTTAGCTTATTTTGTTTTTCACCTTCAGTTGCCAAATATCACTTTGACATAATTGATAATGATTATCAGATTCAGAATGGATACTTTGCCTATTTCTCGGAAACTTTGATAGTGACGTATATCTTTTTCTTTCTCCTTTCTAGTCTTGTCCTCAAGGACCGTCTTGGACTTGGTGGTTGTTGGCAATTCTTCCACTCAATCAACGCATCCAGATGACTATCCTGGCTCTACCTAGTCTCAAAGAGCGTCTGGTCGCCCTGCAAAGGTGCCTCGCTCAGATATCCAACTTCCAATTTTGATTGAAGTCGGAGTCAACTTATGCATTACTGTTCTGTAGGACTACAGCTCTGTGATCAAGCTATGTCATCCATTGCACATAAAGCCAATGGACAAATCCTGGCAAACTCTATACAGTATTCCCATGAAGATCTCATTCCTCCATTTTGTGTGGTATTTCCAAACAGATATTGAATGATAAACAGTATAAAATGTGTCTTGAGTGAGTGAACTGCTTAAAAGTTCAACTGAATTGGGATTGTTCACATGTAAAATAAAGAAATCTATCTGCGCATGGGTCAGTTTCTTCTCGGCTTCTATGTGATCTGTTGAAAGGAATTCATATACTAGGGGGTATTCTGAACAGTGGCGTATCTGGTGGGGGGCAAGGGGGGCAACGTGCCCTGGGCGCCACTTTTTTTTTTGGGGGGGGGGGGGAGAAATGCAAAGGGAAAAGAAGTACCTGTACTGATAAAGTTCTCTAATACAATGAACAAAGAAAGAACGATTCCAATTACACATTGTCTGATTTTCTTTTGTCATTGGCATCAGAAGTTGGAATTAGGGGCGCAATTTAAACACTTGCCCTTGGCGCCGTTTTTCCTAGATACGCCGACAAAGAATGATGTTAAATTACACACAGTGTGCTTTCTGATCCAGAATTAACTCATATTCTTAATGCTCTTCCAGGGATGAGAAAATAGAGAGAACAACATTCATAAAGAATTTTGCAAACCAAATCAAATTCATTACCATCTTTTTGAGTAATTTTTTAAAAAATCTCTCTGTACATTTCCAAATGGTAACTTTTGTCATATAGTTTTTCCAAATCTGTTTTTATATCTTACAAAGCAATATCATGTTATATTCTGTGATTCATAAGGATGTTATAATACTTATTTTATTTGTATTTTTTATTTTGGTTGTATTTTTTTTTTCTTTATTCATATTTCAATTTACGAAGAGATAATTGTGCCTCATTCAGGTGCTCTGGAGCCGATCTCACTAATGCTTTGCGAAATCGTTAAAGCCCAAATCCTTGCCAAATGGGAAATTGCTACGCAAAGTAGCGAATGATTTTCCGTTAAGCAACGGATTTGGGCTTAAGCGATGATCGTTAAGTGTTTAAATCGGCCCCAGGTTTTTGTTCAATTGTCGATGCCTTTTTTTTTCACTCAGGAAAATGAGCAGCTTTTAAAGGCTGCTCTTTGCAATGAAGAATGTTATTATTATTCACCTCAAATCCTTTGTACATGAACACCATAAGCCAATCAAGACATCAATATGAAGTATTGACGCCCATCTCCCCGTGTCAGATGGAAATTTGGCCACTTGTAAAACCACAGGTCTCCTTAAAGCTCATTGGTGATAATGATTAATGCTTAACTAGATGCATATTTAGGTTTTTCTTTGAAGGTTTTAAGTGATAATCTGTCAGTATTTTAGATCGGTAAGCTAAGGATTATTCATATAGAAACAATTCCTATCACTTTGCTCATTTTACTTGAAGAATCTGCAGGTGAATCTTTCCTATCAGGAAGCTTGATCCACCTGTTGTATATGGGATGGACTCTATCTTTTTATGATGATCCTAGCTGTTGATCTTTCTCATTTTTTGTTTCACTTTGCAAATTTGTGTGCTAAATGTTTCTGTTGTAAAAGCTCCACCAATAAGTAAGAGCTCTGGGTGACTGGGGATATGTAATTGGGATATGTAACCATAAATAGGTACATGTATAAAGAGGTCGTACATTATACAATTTGGTATAAGGGTGACGGAGAATGTGAATATCAGTTAAGTAATCCAGTCTTTACGTAAGGTATGATTGTTAAATTCTTAACTCTGTCGTCTCGAAGTCTGCACTTTCTAGAGACTTCATTACATCATATACCAGATTCAAACTAAAAAATGGATCAAACTTCAATGTTATTGCTCTTCAAAACAATTCCACTCAGATAAGCATTAAAATCTGGAAACCATTAATTAATAATGTACATGTGTAGTTGGATTCCCATACCTAGTACCAGTTACTCGGAATATCGGATAAATTCCTACATCAACTCATAGTTTGTACATCTACAGTGAGTGTGAAATCTTAAAAAGTCCTGTTGGTTTGGAAACATTGAAAAAAGTCAAATTTTTTCGTAACAATTTATCAAAGAAACATGAATGTTTATAGAAGGACCTGTACCACAGCACATCAGTAGTATGTAACTCTCTCTCTCTCTTTTAATTGGAATTTTCATTCCATGTGTGAGATAAATCGACTAGTTAAGCTTGAGTAGGATCTCTTTTAAAGTCCCCTAAGGAATAAATCAGTGAACTTCATCTATGGGGGGGGGGGGTTGAGAATTAACTTTCTACTAAAGGTAGTATCCCACCTTTCTTAGCACTTGAAAAAAATGCATGTTAGAATCTAGCCTTGTGTGTGTGTAATACTCACCTATTTATTGAAATTATTGCAAAATTCTGAATTTGATAGAAGCACTGATTTGACTCTTCTCTACAAAAATGTGTTATTTTCATTTTAATGTTAAATAAACTATAACTTTCAATTCTCTATTTCAGTTGAAAATCTCGAATCTTTTACAATTACAGTGTCCTTGAATTTTGTCAGCATTTTAAGTTTGTGAAAAGATTTGAATTGTTATATCCAGTGAAATTGACTTTCTTTGTTTGACTTAGTAAATGACTTTCCAATTTCGTATGTATTTATTATTTCCCCTTTTGTTACTTATCAGAATGTGTACTGAGATCACTACAAGCGAAAGTTAAGATATTTGGTTCTGATCAGAATAGCTTTTTTGGGTTAAGTATTTTCTTGCTTTCAAAGATATGAAATGACTTAACTCCAAGGAATATAAATCTTTGGAAAATTTAAGAGTATAAACATTTTTCACGATAAGCATTTAAATCTGAACAGATCTCCTCATACTTGTGTGGTGTTAGAGGCAAACTGATAAAGGCTTATTACGGCTTGCCATCATTTTCTTGTAAAATTTGGTATGGATCTTTGCAAATTCAGAAAACCTTTGTGACAGTAATTTTTGATAACCCTTAATAGTTGATTATTCTGTGCTGCAAACCACTTATATCATTCCGTAAGATATGTTGGAAGGAAATTGTACATGATGGTCAAGTCTTTCTTAAAGACAAAAACAATACACTTGTAACAATATCCATTGTTACATCTCTGTAAACGGAAGTGGAGACGTGCACCAAGTAGGGGTATGTCCATCATCATGCATATAATAGCAAGGGACATCATATACTCTCCTACCAGGGGTCGACTATCAACTTATGATGCATTGCAGCCCTATGTAGGATGCAATGGGTTAAAATGAGTTACGATCGATCGTAGGGCTTGGTGAAATCAACTGCAGGCCTCGTATTGAGGGTGCCATGACTAACATGACTAAGGACCATCACTTAGTAATCATTCTCATTTCTGAAAGCCTACCCGGTGAAGTAAAGAGAATCTGAAGTAATAAATTCACAGCGAATAATTAATAACTTCGTTCGAACATTAGTGGAAAATATCAATTTGTGACTCTAGTTTTGCTTCCTTAAAGCAACAACATGAAGTAAGAACTGTGCTTAAACAACTAGGCTTCTTATGACTGCTACAGGACTAGCATGTACCAGCTTTCTGTGTAGTGAGCATATCTTACTACTGTAGACTTTCTTAAGATCACATCCTTTATGAAATTCATTATTCTACTTCTTCCAAAGTTCAATTCTTATTCTTACGTGTAATTCATGCATGGGCGTCAATCCGTTTTGAAAAGTGGGGGGGACAAGCGAGCGCAAAGCGCGAAGCTTTAACGGCGTGGGGTCAGGGGCCCGCTTAAGGGCCCCGGAAAATTTTGGGTTCTAGCTGCTCCGTGGTGCGATCTTAGGCAATTTCTTACCACATACCACATGAATTTGGCAAACTCTTTTGCAACATTTTATGTCCTTCCTTTTTAGTAATTTGCACAGAAATCAATGTTTTTTCTAGTAAGTTTTGAACCATTATTCATATTCACTTTGTAATCCTTTTGATAGGAGAAACTAACTACGGGCATAGGCCATCCTTGTCTAGCTTTTATTTCCATCTTCTTAATTCAATTTGTTTAAACCTGTTTAGTGTTTACACCATCATTTTTTTATATTCATGATAACCAGCGGACTCAACACAAATCACTCCAGTCTTTCTCCAACATAATCATCGCAAAAAATATTCACCCAAATTCATCAATTACAGGAGCATTTATCAACATTGTGAAAACATAATTTTTGTAAAAAGGTTTATCATGGAGAAGAAATCCTCCATGGTTATAACTTATATATATATTAAGAAAAAATCTCCAATGCCCTGTAAATTTCAAAACAAATTATGGGAATTAAACTTCACTCATTTAGCAAATAATATTGGTGTCAAACAGAACAATGATAGAAACTCACCAATTATGTTTTGTGCAATACGCTTAGCACTCGATCATGAAGCTATCGATTTGATCACAGGGCAAGAAATATTTGGCTACGGTTGTACAGTCTTTAGCGCATGTATGAAACAGGCCTATTTTAAAGCAGTAGCAGCCAGTGTGGAAATGAGTCAAATGACTGTATCTTGCAGTAACTTAGCTTGGTGTATCAGGGGCCGATTTCACTAACACTTTGCGATCATCGTAAAGCCCAAATTCATCGCTAAACGGAAAATTGCTACGCAAAGCAGCGATAGATTTTCTGTTTAGCGATGGATTTGGGCTTTACGATGATCGCAAAGCGTTAGTGAAATCGGCCCCAGGACTGGTCATGATTAGATAACACAACCCACTGCATTTAATAGCAATTACCAAGGGACCAGTGGTCAAGGGATAAACAATGTACAGTGTACTACCTCCATGCTCCAACCAAGGGGGGAATTGGAATAAACAAGAGGCCACTATCTGATGACAAACCACAACTACATTTTGTATATGGCCTTAAGAAAAAGTGGGGGGGACAAACCATATGGTGTCCCCCCACTGGAAAAAGTGGGGGGGACATGTCCCCCCTGTCCCCCACCGATTGACGCCCATGAATTCATGTACAGTTCAACATGGTCTTCTTTATAGTTGTAGTATAAATAGTCCATAGGCCACAAAAATGATTTTAAAAAGCCTACTTTTAAATTTCATATCAGAACTGGAGTGTCTTACATGGTTGCCATGACGGTTGCCATGACATTGAGGTAACTTGTAGATTGTTAATAATTTGTACACTGTTATTAGTCTCCACTATTAGCATAAATTCAATATTAGTCAATTAAATACTGGCTTCCATATTGAACAAATAATGTATTGTTGTTGAACTTCTTTTTGCATTTTTCATGAAACTGATGTAAATTTTAAAATGCCAGAGATTTCAGTCCGGTCGAACTAATAATCTATCCTGTGCGCAAGCTTTTACATTGAAGGCAATCGAAAACCATTCCGATTTTCAACACGGGTTAACAGCTCTCAACCCAACTCATAGGTAGGGTTGGTTTCAATATAGGTCCAATAAGGTTCAACATAGGTCCACGCTATGTTAAAATCTTATTGTGAATGGGTCAGTCCCTTATACCCGGGTCGAATGACCTGGAGATGTTTGGTAGTGTGATGAGTCATGTTGTCTACAACAGGAATGCACATGATAGGGTTGGACAGATCTGATCACTGATATCCAGTGTTGCTATGGCAGTGTAATTTATCATATAGCTTCTGACTGGTTGCCTGTTATAATCACTAACAATGACATCAAACTTAGACATTCAGGACCCGAGTCCTAAATGCACTTGATACCTCCGAGCAGCAATACTGAACCCCAAGATGTGAGGGGTTTAGGTCCATTACTCTTGGTCCACCTTACTGAATATGAATGAAATTGTTCTGTCTAATATTTTTTTTCCTGGTTTGTTTGAGAACAGACTTCTGAAAAGTTTGAAACAATGAATATCTTCTACACTCATTTACTTTCATTCGTTTTCTTTTTCAGTGCTTTATTTACAAAATGAATCGTTATCAAAAGTACAATTTTATTTCTTACTAAATGGGGCTGATACGTACCGGTAGGCTTTATTTGACTCATGTAACTAAACGACTCTGTATCTTGATCAATATCTTCAATGGTCTCTACACCAGACCCAAGCCGTCTGATGGAGCAAGCTATTGACTGGGTTACTGATAATATCTGAGGTTGTGTTAAATGGACATACATCACTAACATTATAATTCATCACAGTTTATCTAGTAACATTGGAACATGGAATTTTTGGTAACACAGACTTATCTACAGTATAGGACTGCTTACTGCAAGCCTTAGATGACTGCTCACAAAAGTAACCATGTAGAAAACATTGGAAACACTGTTTCCATAGTATACCATCACAAAAAAACGTGCACAGGTTTTAGCATGGATCATGTCTCAGTGAAATAGACTTACAGTATAGCCCAACTGTGTTGAGCATAATTATGATGCATCACCAAGCATGCATAAATTTGAAATGAGACAATTATAACTTGGAAAGCTCTTAGGTTAGACCACTTGTAACTTACTCATAATTGAGCATTAACCTCAGAAGTCTAATAATTAAGGAAGAAAATGGCTTTTAATTATGCTTTCATGGGTATTTATTTGATTGTACTGGCACAATAAAGTGAAGACCCTAGGTCTTAGCATAAAAGTGCAAAAAGAGTAAACATTCTATAGGACTTGCTAAACCCTTTGGTCCTGCTTTCAATTTGAAAGTAACAGATATTTCTACTTTTCAAAGCTCATTCGGACAAAATCTGTTCTATTAATCCATTTTCTGATCATAAGCCATATTTTCATAAAATCCCTGCATGTGATTTATTTACAATAGTAAGATTCGGATCAGTATGACTAGTTAATGCACAAATTGTACTAAAAATAACGGGTAAAGATGAGTCATTTCTTCAAGATCAGAAAGATCCTGCTAGGATTGAAATGTCAGGCCCTCGCCCTCCTTACTTCAAGATAAGACGGTGACAGTCTTCCCAGTTTCATTGCATAAGGACTTCAGTTACTATATATAAACAGTCCGTTGGCTGTGAAGTTTCATGCACACGGCCGTTTATTCTATTTTCAGAATGCTTCGTTTCTCCAGTTCTTCCATTTCTTTCAGTACATAAGCCACGTTGTAGCGCAACTCATGAAATTTGGAGACTGGAACCTGTTCAAAGAAATTAAATAAAATACTCAAATGTTTGTAAAATGCATGAAAAGAAAATAGCCTGTTTTAGCAAGTTGAGGTTGTTTTAAATGAATTAACAAGTGCCGCATACTCAAGCACAGGTGGGATTCGAACCCGCAACCTTCTGCTTACTACTGCAGATTTGTCTTATCATTATAACCCATGCAGCTAGCTCAGGGTCAGCGGGTTAAATTGAATCCATGCAGGTACTGCAATTAATCATTGGCATTAAGGTTTTGTTCATCTAGAACAACAGTCCTAATACTTGGTGTTCACAACCCATTAAAAAAATTATTTAAGAATTAAAAAGAGGCATCTAACAAAACTGGATGTCTAAATGTTGTCCATGGTTTGACAGAATGGGTAACTTGACCAGCAGTCTAGGGCATTATACAGACAGAGATCTCACTGTCTGTAGTCTTTATTGTGCTCGGCCTTCTCTTTGTGTTTCACTCTGAAAAGCTTGCCGTATAAAATTCTCTAATTCACCACAGCAAGCCTAGTCTCAAGTCACAAATTGTTGTATGGTAAAGGAGATTACACAACTTTGTTGTGTAAGAAATTCCCCAGCTGCCATAAGTGATATAACGTACAGCTTGGTGATTTGCATAATGAAACCATCTGCCCATCTTCATGTTTTGCAATAATAACAGTTGCAGGGACGTGAAACAGGTAATTGTAAGAAAAGATTAATATTTGTTTCATAACTAATGGCCCCAGGATATTGCACTGGATTAATGCCGTGATTGTATGAATCTTCATTACCAAACAGCCACTGAGGCTGATGACTGGGTCAAGTCATATTAATCATCTCTAAAACCCAACAAGGCCTTCAAATAAGGCTTGTATAAGTTACTGCATAAACTGTTAAGTAATAAGGATTACAAAATTTTAAAAAAAATACATTTTATAACCAAATTTTTGAAATTTACATGTTACACAAACATTACTCAACCAAAATAATTATGTCTCTTCACAAACTATACACACACATATAACAGACATGTATTAACTGCACTGCAAATCTCATGAACAGAAATGAAGCAGAATTAAGAAAAATACTTCGTAACTGTTCAATAAAATTATTTGAAATCAATTTATATCAATTTTGTGGACCCTTCTTTTGGAGCTTAATATAAAAATAGGACATTACATGTCTGTTGTTTGACTTGGTCAGTGATAGAACTCTTGGTATTTAATTATCAATGTATTGTTTTCATTTATTTGTTTGCAGTTTATACATACCACAAACAGCTCATTTTCCTCAACTTAAAAGGCTCACTAATACACAAAATCCAACAGTTGTCTCCCGAAACTAGGGCAACTGATTTTACACAGAAAAGTTTGCCTGTATAATAAATGTATGTAACCAAATAGAATGAAGCCAAATTTCTGACCCAAACTTTTCAACTTTTAGGTGGTATAAAGTAGAAAGTCAACCCCAGTATCTTAATTATGAAGATTCCAATCAGACTTTTATTCCCAGCCTTTATCACAGAAAACTTATATTAATGCTAATTATTTGATTAATTGATATTACCCAAATGACAAAAGGAATGAAATTGTAAATAGGTAGACAGCTTACCTCAAAGTTGTGAATGCTTCCATTACTTAACGTTGTCTCCATCAAAATGGATGGTTCCAAAACTCGGTTAAGGGCACTGTTGGAGGATAAATGGAATCAATTCTTGTAAGAAAAGTAGGAACCTGGAATTGAGACCTGGATTCTAGTGTCAATATCATGGCACTGTTAACTGCACAAATATATGCTTATAATGATCATCATCATACTGTTTGTACAGGGTTACTGCCAAATTTCTATACATGTACTATCCAAGTTGGCAAGAAATACTTAGCCTTGCCAAGACTGCAATGCAAAACTTCATATTCCTGCAATGCACAACAGCATCTTGTATACAATCAATTGTATGCTTCTGTAAGATAACCATTAAAATAGTGGGCAAAGTTTGTAAATATTGTTTGACCAATGTGGCCCTCCTATTTCAACAATCTGAATTAATTTTGCAAATTTGGACATGAACATTCTTTAAAAGTACATATTTTTGTGCAAATTTGTATGCAAAATGTATGTGAAATGATGTAGAATAGGAACAACGTTACCTTTACCATATTGAAACAACTTGGAAATGTTAATATTGAATTCACACAGTAACATCAGGAGGATGCCATACCTGGTTGATATTCCAACATCTAGTCTCCATTTCAGCCTCTCTAAGGTGGGAAGTCTGCTTCGATTCGTGACCAGGGAGGACTCAAGGGACTGGCGTCTGAAAATCAAACAGGAAATAGCAGGCACTTGCTGGTTTACATTGACTTTTTAAAGCACTGCTGAAATCTAACAGATACTATTTAACTGGAGCGGGATTCGAACCGGCGACCTCCTGAACACCGTACAGGCGCTCTACCAACTGAGCCATCCAGCCCTAGGGCTGGATGGCTCAGTTGGTAGAGCGCCTGTACGGTGTTCAGGAGGTCGCCGGTTCGAATCCCGCTCCAGTCAATTTTTCTTTGTTCACTTTTCAATGACTTAAAATAACTCAGTCAGTTTCCCTTGTGGTTATTTCACGAATATAATAATTAAAAAGCCGTATCCTCTTTGAGTGATCCCCCATGTACCGTTCCCAGGTTGCAGCATTGTTGCGTGTATCATTGAAACGATCCCTGGGGTGTGGCGGTGTGTGCGTGGTTTCATGGCTTCTGACTGTCAAACGAACAAGGATAGTTGACTATTGGGGTCACCACCAACATAGGGCTGGATGGCTCAGTTGGTAGAGCGCCTGTACGGTGTTCAGGAGGTCGCCGGTTCGAATCCCGCTCCAGTCAATTTTTCTTTGTTCACTTTTCAATGACTTAAAATAACTCAGTCAGTTTCCCTTGTGGTTATTTCACGAAGATACTATTTAAAATTGCAAGTTTTTTGTTTCTTAACCCTAACCCACCTGAATACCACAGCTTACCACACATCTTTGTGGTATTCCTGTGGTAAGTGTGGTATCCTGAAAACCACAATACACCACAGTTTGTGAGGCAATGCATGGTTTATGATCCAGTTCCCCTGTGGGGACTGTGGTAATGTGTGGTAAACAGCTCTTGTCCTTTGAGGGTTAGGGTGAAAGAACCAGACGAATTTGACAAGCCATTCCTCTTCTGGCTCTTCTGACGCCATCACTGCTATTTGGTAATTATATTTCACTTACTTAGCTCCATAGACGGCACTGCTAAAATCAGCAACAAATTCTTTCGGAACACTGCAAGCAAAAAAAACCCAAAACAATTAAAACATCATATTTTAAATAAAACCAAGAATAAAAGGTCACTGGTTGTGTGAAAAGCAATTTAACTCTATTTCAAAGAACAACTCAATGGGAAATATATTGCTCAGAATATGTTCATGCTTAGCAAAATTCCGTTGGTAACCATTCATTTATAATTTACATTTAACTGAATTTTGATTAGGAAATTATAATTGCTAAGCAAAATTTTGTTCAAATTAACAGATTTGTGTGTCTGGCACCAAGGTAATGACAAGGGACAACAAGGCAATGACATGGGACAATAAGACAATGACAAGGGACAATAAGGCAATGACAAGGGACAACAAGGCAATGACAAGGGACAACAAGGCAATGACAAGGGACAATAAGGCAATGACAAGGGACAATAGGGCAATGACAAGGGACAATAAGGCAATGACAAGGGACAATAAGGCAATGACATGGGACAATAAGACAATGACAAGGGACAACAAGGCAATGACAAGGGACAACAAGGGACAACAAGGCAATGACAAGGGACAACAATGCAATGACAAGGGACAATAAGGCAATGACAAGGGACAATAAGGCAATGACAAGGGACAATAAGGCAACGACAATGACAAGATCAGTGGCAATGCTCAGTGTGCAAAATATCACCTGAGAGTGGATGGGTATTTCGCTTATGAATTTAGGCAAATGTCTGACAGCAGAATAAATATAAATATTATGATTTTCTTCTTACCGCAATTCTTTCAGATCTTCCTTGAAAATCTAAAATAAAAAATAAAAAGAGAAATAAAAACACAACCTCGTACCACTGGACAAGTCCTCACTTTTGTTAACCTTTGCTTTAAGAAGTCAAGCAATCCTTATTCAACTGTAGAACCCTTTGAAATGCATCTAACTATTCCTGTACAATTTCCAATTTATCTGCAGTTTTATCCTGTTTGTTTTGTATCTGTTGTATATTTCCTTCTGTCTTGTGGCTTAATACAGTTTTCTGTTTTGCTGTTTACTACATCTGTGTTTTCTGTCTCTATCCCTCCTGGGTCCAATTAGGATGAAGCTTAAGTCTACTGACTGCACTTTTATCTTTTCGTAATTAAAACATTCTCTTGAACTATATTGCATTCTCATTCTTTGGTCTGGGGTCGGTTTGATAATAACCAGGCAAGGTCAACGCCCTTCATCTAGGGTCAAAGACCTGTCTGCATGTTCATTATAATGCTGACTAATAATTCCATGCAAGGTAAACTGACTACATATGTAACTAATCCAAGAGCCCATTTTGTAACTGGCTGCATCCACTGAGTGTAAATGCAAAGAATCTCCAAACGATGATGAACCGTCCAAAAAATATGATAAAAAGTTTGATTTCGTAAGTTCTGTCATGAAGGATGCACCGTGTTCACCACGAAAGCATAACGACGGTTGCGAGAGATAAAACTGGTTCACAGAACTTACTTCTAGATTAAGAAGGCTACTCCGTGAGCCTTCTAGCACTCTTACTTTTCGGGGTACCGTAACGCTATGGGTTTTGAAAACAACAATTGATAGATGAAATTTTGGTGAAACATTGCAGCACCTACCGCCACTCCTAGATCGTGAATTCCCCTGAATTATTTTTTTTCTTGATCCTCATACATCCGTTATGCTTGTGCAGTCTCATTTTTGCAATTGATCCACAACTTTTTCGAGAAAAAATTCGACTTTCTGTGCCACTCCACTTCAGGAAAGATTTCTATTCATAAATTTTATAGTATGGGCGAAAGCATTATTGTATAGGGGTGTGCTTATTGAAGGAGACATGAAAATCACGTATGCCACATGCACACCACCATTCACAACCACACAATAAGTGGGAGCCAGCCTCAATAAAAAAGATAAGCTTGAACAACTGGTATCCACGCACATGCAGACCCATTTCAATGCATGCAGCAACCGGGGGAACCAGTGAAGTCAAGTTGCACCCCTTCAGAAAATGGTAGATTCAATAATGCGCATGCGGACTAGACCACTTCAAGCAGCAGGTAAACATCGGACATTTCGGCAAGCGGAGTGACACAGAAAGTCGAATTTTTTCTCAAAAAGTTGTGGATCAATTACAAAAATGAGACTGCACAAGCATAACCGATGTATGAGGATCAGGAAAAAAAATAATTCAGGGGAATTCACGATCTAGGAGTGGCGGTAGGTGCTGCAATGTTTCACCAAAATTTCATCTATCAATTGTTGTTTTCAAAACCCATAGCGTTACGGCACCCCGAAAAGTAAGAGTGCTAGAAGGCTCACGGAGTAGCCTTCTAAATCTAGAAGTACACAGAACTCAAAGCCATATCCCTACAGTTTGCTGAACCACATTCAGAAAATACAACTTGACGCAGTATGATAATTCACACTATTTGAAAAAGAAAATATCTCCGAGTTGCAAGATGAGGCTCATCATCAGAATGGACAATTTCTCTAGTATCGGGGTGCTACGGTTACCTCTGGCTTGAGTGATGAAACCGGTAATCTTAAAGCACATCTGAGAGTTGTACAAATACCCGAAAACACAGTGCTCAGAAACTCCTGGGAAAGTTGGTCGGTTGCAAGAGACGAGAAAGTACTTTCTGGAACTTCCTCACCCTCAATCAATAATACAGCCGCTGGCACATAATTAAAAACAAGAAATAGATAAACAATCATTATGATTTGTAAAAAATCTTGACATCTACTGAGTAACAGTTACTGAATAAAGTCATGGTCTGAGAATAGAGCTTAAAGGTAAGCCTTTTCCGTAATAAAAGCTGATTTTGTAGTCCACGTAAATTTGAAATTTTTTTACCAACAACAAAACGACAGGCGCCCCGCCCCCACCTTCTCCCCCCCCCCCCTATTTATGTATACAGTACAGGTTGACAATGAATGGTGGAGTCCAGCTAGCTAGTCATTTTTTACCTTTCAAAAGCTTTCTGAACGTGTCTTTATCAATACTCTTTAGGCCTTTGACCATCAACTTGACCTCTATGGGTGTCCTTGGTCCCGTAAATGGAGTCCGATCGGACGTCCCGATCATCTGTGAACCAGACATTTGGACGGTCAAAATGAGACCCTCCTTTGCACCGTTCTGAAAAACTGAAAAACTACCATCAGATCAACTCTATGCATCAGATATAAATGCCAAAGCATGGTGACTTGACAGTCACTTGCGTGTAACGCATGTTTTACGCATGCATACGTCTGGGAGCTCTACTCACAAGAGGGAAACTACCAGTCTTGAACCAAGACTAGTATTATAGCCGAATCACATAGAAAAAGGGGTGATAAATCAAAATGATTATCATTCATTTGGTGTTCTCGATGATTATGATGATCCAGATAATTTCATTTTCTACAAGGCCTTGTTATTGGGTATTTGATTGTGTAAGAAAAGAAAACACGATTTTTGAACAAAATAACGACTTTAATAAAGTCTATAGCATCAGGTGACCAATCAGATCACATGACAACTTTGTGTAGGTCTTTCCGGATGGGTGCATTTTTCTTCTCAATCGAATTAATTAAAATATTTCGAGAAACAAGCAATTGAAGACCCAAATCATCATGTGGGTGAAACCATTAGCCCTCTTAGCTGTCATAGCAACCGTAGTCCTGGTTCCTGTGGTGTGCCAAGATGCTTATCCGGTGAGTTTTGCAATGGCAATGCTGCATGACAAGTTCTGTTCTGTTAACTTTCTACTTCTAAGTTTTTTCTAATTCTATAAAAGTTCTAACTAAGCTTAGTTAGCAAGTTTTGACTTTGATTATGAATAAATGATGAAGTTCCTAAAATTCCTTAAATTCCTTAAAGGAATTTTAATTTTCCTGTAGGAATTGTTTTGACCATGTTGCTAGTTACTGCATGTTGTATTGTAATGATCGTAACCCTCTTTCTCATAAGTTAAAATATACCTCATCCCATAGGCCGTCTCCGACTCTGTTCTTTCATCATGTTCATCTCCCCAGAGGATAGTCAAGGCCAGGGTGTGGTTTCTAACGAATCTTATATCTCAGTCAACGATACAAAACATGTTTCTCTCTTGTTATTGTAGTGTTTTCTCTCAGTCTTTAAGTTATGGCTTGTTTTTTATGAACAAATTGTAGTACACAGATAGAACCTGCAAGACGGATGTGCACTATCCACCCATCGATACCAAGAGTAATGTATCAACGTTTGCCTTGAACCTTGACCTTGATCCTGAGGAAAGATGGAGACCTCTCATGAAGAACAAAAGTACAGAGGTAAATATACTTATGCTTATTGGCTAACTTTTACTCAAATGAAATGTGATTTAGTAAAATTAGCAAAGTGTGATGTTTAAATGTGGTTGCAAATTTCATTAATTTTGTTGCCAGACAAGTTGCGGGAAGGGACACCACAGTAATTGCAGATGGTATATCGTGCCGTCAGATCGGTCTATACAAACTATATTGTTTCCCCAATATCATAACAGAAGTAATATAACATTAATTATTGATAAATTATCTAAGAACAAAACATATGTTTTATTCTACATTGTAATTGTCTTTCAAAAAATAAATGTCTAAATCAGTAATGATTTCAATATAACCATTTCAAGGCAATCCATTGGAATATGAATGCTAGTTTTTGTCAATTATTCTTCCTCATTTACAGTTGAAAATAATGATTGATGACATCATTGATCTGGTTGGCTCCTTCTTCAAGAATAAAACCAAAATTGTGGACTTATTGGATGACGTGTTGGTGAGTAAATACAAGCAACTTCTTATGAAACAGATTGATTTATTACTGGGCATCTTTTCTTTGGACAATGCCAGTTTGCTGTGTTAATTAAGTGTCCTTGCACATGACCTTGTCCACCAATGTCTTGTTACCTGATTGATTTAAAGTTATTGTAGGTTAAGGATACTTGATAATTTGACTGTGAAGTTGAGGCAATCTTAAAATGTTGTTTTATGCATCACAGACTTAATTTGCAAAAGGGTTCATTTTGTGCAGTAATTAATGATACTTATTTCCACTTTGTGCTTCTCAAACAAATGCAAGAGAATTAGTTTGGATTCTCCATTTTTTTAATTTGTCCATTAATAATGGAAATATTGTTGACAATAGAAATCCACCATCATAGTGATATTAGTTGATATTAGTTAATAGCTCAATAAGTAATACAGTATTCTACACTGAGGTCTAGGGTTCATGATTTAGAGCAGACAAATTTCCTTTAGCTATGATTACACTCACAGATGATCCTCTTGTATATATTTATTTGCAGGGTCCTTTGGCCTTTACTCTTCCTCAGCCTTATCAGGGTGAAGTGGTAGGAATTGCAGAATCATCGGGATTACCTTTAGGTAGAACTTTGAGTTATTGTGTGAATTTACCAATAGTGTTGTCCTGGCTCTAGCAAAATTGTTGGATTCAGATAATTGCAAATTTATATTGCTTGTATTTGTGTATCATTACAAGCAAATAGGAATCAGTTGTTTACAGAGCGGTCATGATCAATGGCATCTAAACTATTGCATTGTCAATTCACAAATCATTTGCAATTACTCTGTGACTATCCGTTCATGAATTTGTGCTGTGTTTATTTCCATTGAAAATTAATACCATATTTTAAAATCTATTCTATCTTCTATTTGACAGAAAATCTTCAAAATGATTGTTCCTTCATATTTCTAGAGAGTTGGGAATCAATTCTGCAATATGACTTTGTTTCTTGACTCATGGCCCATTCTGAATGTTGCTTGTTTTTTATCGTGGCAGATTGACATTTTATTTTATTGTCATTTTATTATTTTCTTTTAGGTCAAATTGTTCTGTACAATATCTTCTATGAAGTATTCACTGTATGCACGTCCATAGTCGCTGAAAATCCCAACGGTAAGGCAGTGGAATTTGTTTTCATTTTCAGTGGAATTTTTTATAATGCCTTTGTTTCATGTAATATTTGGAAGAATTCATTCACAAATTTAAAGACATCAAGTGATTTAATATGAATTTTAGCTTTATTTACAATTTTTTGAAAGTAGAATACTGGTAGTCATTTTTTGTGTTTTTTTATGTCATTGATGATTTATGAAAAATTTAACTTGTATTGAAAAAAAATATTTGTGAATCGTTATTTCCTGCCTTAGGTACTCTATACCATTCCAGAAATCTTGATTTTGGGCTTTTCCTTGGGTAAGTCAAAATCACTTTGAATCGTCCTTAATTGTTAATTTTGTTATTGTTTAATCATAAATTATACAATACAAGTAATAAACTTCTGCAAACTGCCAAAATAATGAGCTGAAATTTATAAAATGCTTAGAGTTTAAAGGAGGGCCTGATGCTTCGATCCTATAGCAGAATCTTTATCAAAGGCTAAGATCAAAACATCAGGCCCTCCTAACTCTAAACAGTAATAATACAACGAACAAAGATAATAAAACAAGCAAAGATAATTGGCCATTAGGGACGCCACCAATGTGTGGCTGGATAGCTCAGTTGGTAGAGCGCATGTACAGTATTCAGGAGGTTGTTGGTTCGAATCCCGCTGCAGTAAATTTTTCTTTATTCACATTTCAGTAATAATACAGTTTGTTACCTTAGTAACATTTTCTGTGATGCATTTCAGATGGGATGTAGAGAACAAGAAGTGGGCGCTGACTGAGAAACTCCGGCCATTGATCGTGAATGTTGACTATATGAAAGGCGGGAAGATGGTTGCTAAGGCTGTCCACTTCGCTGGATACGTTGGTGTTCTCACAGGAGTCAAACCGGTATAATATACTAATATTTAGTAGCACATATACGCAGAAGATATTTTGATTAATGCAAAGATTTCACCAGGTTGCAGCTGGGTTTTTTATAGTGTGTCATTTTCCCTGTTTTGTTGGTGAATTTTTCCATTTGTTGTCATTTATTATATTTCCTGATAAACATTGGAATTCCTGTTTAAGTAAAATAAAATGTCCCATTTTATTTTGAAAAACAGCAAAGAATTTGTATTCGTAATACAGAATGTTGAATGGCAGCAAACCACTAGAATAACATGCCCCAACCCGAAATTTGTATTGACAGTTGTTTTTATCAAAATTTATTCCAGTCAAAATCCTGCCAAATTTGATATGATTAGTAGAATTCCAGCCGTAAGGAACCACAATATCATAAACTCCCGGCAAGAGGATTTTGAAATGTTCTTTCATTTTTCCCAATATGATGCTCCCTTCTATAGGGTGTTATTACCATGACGATGAACGAACGCTTTAACATTGATGGTGGATTCTTGGGCATTCTAGAGTGGATTGAAGGTCAAAGGTCAGAGCAGTGGATGGGTTTCTTCATGAGAGATACACTACTTGAAGCTACGGAGTAAGTGTATGAAAAAGATGATATTCCTTTAAAATTGTAAATTCATGGTAATGCTAAATATTATATCACATCAAAAATGTTATGAATGATGCTTAGGAGGCAAATTGTGTTGGTCTGGTCACAGAGTGAGGTGACTCATTGGTTGGAGCTGTCATCCCTCTGTTTGTAAAGAAATGGAGGCCTTCATTTAATCTGTTCTTTCTTGTGTTGCTATGGTTATTTCTTAATTGACAGGATGCACAAATCATAGCAAGTTCTTAATGATCGCGTGACTCTTGTTATCGTTGCAATTATATCAGCACTCAAACCAAAATAGACAAATTATAATTGGAGGCCTTCATTCGACCTGTACTTATTTACGGTTGTCATGGTTATTCCTCATTTGACAGGATGCACAAATCATAACAAGTTCTTAATGACCAACTCTTGTTATCATTGCAGTTATACCAGCACTAAAACCAAAATAGCCAATGCAAAGATCATGTCACCCGGTTATATCATCATTGGTGGCAACAAGACAGGCGAGGGCGCTATCATTGTCGTTGACCGCAAGAAAGCTGCCTACATCGAAGAGTAAGCAATTTCTGAATACACCAGGATCATCTTTTCATTCTAATGTGTATTATGTTTTACTCACTGAAATTTGACAAGTCAGCTTACAATTCACAAATGACATGTGATTGTTCTATAGCTGACCATGAATATCAAATGGAATTTGTAATGGTGGTTTGTCTTATCGGGCAATGTGTTTTTGTGCTAAGCATTTTTTTGTGCTTATGGCCATGCAATTATTTGGAAATTTGGATGCTTTTTTAAAACTCCTATGTGATGAGTGTTTTTGTCTGTGTGCTTGTGTGGTAGGTTGGATCCTAAGAATGGCAAATGGTTCCTTGTCCAGACCAACTACGATCCGACAGAGAAGCCGCCATTCTTTGATGATAGACGTAAACCTGCCACCACCTGTATGACGAACACCACACAGAAGGTAGATTTTCAAATTTGTAAAGGCTGGTTTTAAAGGCTGGTGTGAAGCAGAGTATGACTATAACATTTAACAGTTTACTTATCACAGTGACAGCTAGTGTCCTAACAGTGGCAGTGTGTCCTCATTGTAGTGATGTGTCCACAGTCCACACAGTGACAAGTGTGGTCTTCACAGTAGTCATGTGTCCACACAGTGGCAGTGTGTCCCCACAGTGGTGGTGTGTCCTCACAGTGGCAGTGTGTCCTCACTGTTACAGAATCTGATACACCTGCTGTGATTTGTATACTACCTCCTTGTCATCAGACACCGTCATGAAAGATGATGTTTTGTTGTTTCTCTCCTCTAGGCTGTCGGGCATGGTCCTCTGTACAATGTTCTCTCCACAAAGCCAGTTCTAAATTTGGTGAGTTTTTGATTCTCAAACTTGTCAATTAAGTAACTGCTTATATGGAGACATTATGTGCCAATTGAGTTGAGGTACTTGACACATCAACGATCAGATAATTGGAGACATTTATTGTTAGATAATAATCCAAGATCATTTATCATTTCCAGTATGTTATCCATATTGGGATATATTTAATTTGTTTATTTTATTTATTTCAATTTATTTCAATTACTGATGAATTCTTGTGAATTCTATCAAATTATTGTGATGTTTTGCTTAACTCAAGTTTCAGTTTTCTTTCAAAAAAGTACAAAAAGGTCCAAAACAGATTGATTAGATAGATTCACTTATTAACAATGATTGACTTTCCATTTATTAGTTGACGACCTACACCGCTATGATGCAAGTAAATACAGGCTACCTGGAGACGTTTATCCGTGACTGTCCACAGCCTTGCTTTCCTTGGTAAACAGAACTCGCTCTAAAGTGAAGAACGACCGCCATCCACTCCTAGACAAGCACACAACATCTCTACACATCTGTCTGTGATGTACTTCAAGAAAGTTTTCCTAAATTCATTTTGGTTAATTATGCCCAATGTAGAGAATAAGTTAGAAATGGGATAAATTCAGAATAAGGGACACTGTCTGGATTATGTTAATTTTAAGTCATTGTAAAGTGACAAAACAAATTGACTGGAGTAGGATTCGAACCAGCAACCCCCAGAATTTTGGAGCTAATTTGTTATCATGAATTATGTTAAGGCAACTCATTGGTGATAATGCAACTTTGATATTTTTTATGATATGCGAAATGTTTCTTATTAAGTGCTTCCTTTAATGATAATTACCAGTCTTTCTTATGCAGAGTAAAATGTATATAATTGTATAATTCTAAAAATCTGCATTTCACATGGAATTCGTTGATGCTTTATGAAAATGTTGAAATGTATTATTTTGTACTGAACACATTTGATTGTGTTTTAAGATTAGTTGTCAGAATTGTTTAGTTTTGACAATGTTTTGATGAGTTGAGATGTTCGGAAAAAGAATTTGAAAATTATCCAAGTGAAAATTACAAGAAGCATAATTATTTACTTTGCCATCAAGTAATTTAACTTCTTTAAAAATTGGACTTTAAAGACATATAACCAACTGATACAAAGGTCTTAAATCACACGTACCATTGTGTTTTTCTAACTATTTAAAACATTACATTAAGCATTTCATCCCAAAAAAATATAATTGAGGAAACTGCTGAACAAGTTGACTCAAAGCTTGTACTAAATTTGAATATTAAAACAAACTTATGTAGCACAGAAACTATACAAATATATCTTACTGTGCTTCAAGAGCTCCTGATATGCTTAATTTATGTAAATGAAAAGATGTGCTTTATAAAAATGAGAAACAACTGAGCCAGTTTAGTCATCAATACTGAGACTATAAGTTTTGCACAAACTACTTTTGATACATTTTTGAACTGTTTTTTTTTTTAATCATGATCAACTCTAATTGTATTAAATTAAATGTTTAATAAGCTTTTATTATTATGAATTTTGAACCTTGTGATTTTCAAATGTAACATTGAATGTATACATTTTTGATAGTACAGCTGTATAATAATGGAAGTAAATATGAAGAGGAATATGTGTATATTATTCGGATTTGAATAAATGTTTCTATCATAATTTGACATGCAAATTATTGTCTCACAGAGGTGTGATTTAATTATGTATCATTTAATCCATTGGAATATTGAAAACATGATTATGATGATTCTAAATTTGGCATGGTCATAAAAATTGCTGTCCACTTGATCCCACTACTTCATAACTTTCTCTGATATCATATTCTAACTTAGGTTTCATTGTATTTCTCACTTTGTTTGGACAAAACAAAATATTCAAACTGCTTTTCGATCACTACATTGAAAAAACATCCTCCATAGTTGCCATGGCTAGCCCGCCCGCTTTTAAAAGTTCAAACGACCGGCGAAAAGTTTAGGTGCATGATTTTGCGCTGAGCTTTACCACCTGATTATGCACGTATACGTACCACCTGATCAATGTCAGGTGATTGGTCATGTGATCTCAACTATTGATTTCGTAGCGTATGCCACACGTCATCAGCTACTGAATGTTACGAGCCAGTTTTGCTTCCTCATTTTCGTCTCCAAGAAAAGCTGTAATTTGGGACATCTTTTGACTAGTTTGAGAAAGCATCTTTTCGTTTCCAAAGAAGCCTGGGCTGTGACTGGAATTATTAGTATGGCTTCCCAGGTCAGTGTAATTCTGTTGTTATGTCATTTCATGATTTTGTTGCGAATACTTTTTTTTTTCACAATTCTTGTACGGTTTCTACCGGCTACCTCCATGGTTTTACTCTACAGTTTTAGCCCTTTGTAGTTTGTAGGCTTTCATGGTAGATCTATATCCATTTCGTAACATTTCTGTGTGTTACATTTCAATACATTCACTTTTGATTACAGCTTAGTTAACCATTAAATTAGACCCATTGGGGTTACCACAGTTTTTACACTCTAGGGTAGCTGGTACCCAGCTTCTACACTCTACAGTAAACTAACTTACCTAAATACAACTGGGTCTCGGTACCAGCTAACCTGAGTGTACTAAACTGAGGTAACGCCGACCCATTACTGGGGGGATGGGGCGCTGTTGTTAACGTTATTCTCCCTTGTCTTAAAATATGCGGAAATTGTGATTTCACCTTCAGCATGGAAAAATGCCAATAAACCCTCTAGATCACCATCCTATAACCCCGACCTGTTTTCTGGTAGTTTTTGGTGTTTTTATGTTTGTTTTGTATTACCAAATAATGTAAAGAAAAGGTACAAATACAAACTCGGTTGTGTCCTATGGTTTCTGATAAAAGTTGGATTTGAAAAATACATCTGTTTGTCATTTTGATTATAACAGAAGCACGTATTCAACGTTGAAATGACATGTGAGGGTTGCTCCGGTGCAGTTACTAGGGTGCTCAACAAGATGGGAGGTAGGAGTACCTAGATTTTGACATTATTTTACCATTTTTCAAATCATAAAATATTTGTAAATCAAGTCATTGATATTCTGGTCCTCATCAAAAATTTTTTTATCTTGATAGTGTTTCCTGATTTGAGAGATGGATCTTTTTAATTTGAATCTATGATTGAATGATTTTAACTCGTGGATCATTTCATTTCCTTTCTTTCAGACAAAGTGACCAAATTTGACGTTGATCTGGCCTCACAGAAGGTCGTCATTGAATCGGCTCTGTCTTCTGATGAGCTCCTGGAGACGCTCAAGAAAACCGGCAAAGCAACAACCTACGTCGGGCTGGAAAATTAAAATAAGGAAGCAAAACAATCTTTGGTCAAACTCCATAAATGTAGTTGCACATGATGGAAGAATTAATCATGCATTGGACATATTTTTCAGGGTACAGAATTATGATAAAATGTCTACCAGAGTGGCACTGATGAATGGTGATGGTTAGCAATAAGCCTGACAAGGATCAAGTCTAATTTGTTTATGCCAAACTATTTTGTTGTTGTTATTTTTATTTTGAATGCTGGAAAACACTTTGGCAATTCTCATTCGATCATGAATTTGATCAAGTAATTAATCAAATGGCTGTAGTTGTAGGCAACTCTTAATTTTGTACCTTGAAGAAACACGTACGTACACGACTGCCTTATATATTGTCAGTTATGCTAGTAGAATATGGCTTAGATGAATGTTTAGAAATTGTTTTTGTTCTGTATTTTAAGTCAGGCAAGAGAAAAAAGCCTTTAGAGATTTACCACTGCACCGACTGTCTTAAAGTTTGTGTGGGCCTATATACTGCTCCCATGGTGTGTGCTGAACTCTGTTATGTAACTCTGTTGGACTGCATTTAGGAGAGGGAACATTTCTTCAAGGTGTGGTATTAATGTGGACTGTATTTTGTTCATAGGGGCCTAGAACTGTATCTCTAATTGTTTCCTATAGAATAGTAATTTGGTACAGGACTTTTATTGAATAATACAAGACAGGAATGAAAAGTCATCGTTTTATAACACTCCTGAAATGAGATTATGTAGCTGTCCTCAGTCTAGCCTCGTGTCTGTTGCAAATTCATAGTGTAAGAATTCATCCACTATATGGCTTTGACTGAATTATTTCCATGCAGTGAAGACTATGAGCTTAAAGCATGTGGCATGGGTTAAATAATACAAGACAGATATGAAAATGCATCGTTTTATAACACTCCCAATGATTACATTACAAAATGAGGTTATGTAGCTGTCCTCAGTCTGGCCTATGCCTCGTGTCTGTTGCTAATTGATAGCATGTGAGAATTAATCCACTATATGGCTTTGCAGTGAAGTGTTTCATCTTTGAAGCACTTCATTGCCATATGAAACCTTACATTTGAAGTTTACTGGAGGTTGCTCAGATATTCAAGAGAGCAATATATATGTAACGTACATTGCCCGCCTCATTGCCGAAAAGTATATTTTTGTGTCTTACCGTTGTTTAATTGTCGCGTATTATACTTTCTGAGTACAATTGTATTCAGGTTTTATCTAGATATTTGTTGAGTTTCCAAATTTTGGCCGAGCGGTTAGCAGTATCTATAGTGAGAAGTAACCACTCTAATTTATATCCATCCCTTCTGGAGAATGACCTGTTTTTAATCCTAGCTCTATTTAGGATTTATCAATATCTTCATTATCCTTTTGTTTTCTTCAGTAGTCTCTTAAGTAGAAATAAAGGCACTGTTGCACCATGAAGCTGGTACAATAATTTGGATGTCATATTTTTGTCTCATTGGTTACTGTTTGGTAATTAACTTTTTATGGAAATTAAAAAATTAAAAGCAAAAATGATTTTGTCACTGTTATTTCAAAGTTTACAGACATGAACGTGGGTATTATGTTTTATATTATTCCTGACCCAAATTCTATGTTGGTTTTCGACTGATTTGCATTTGAACTTGTTTGGAGGAAATACGGAGGTCTCATCAAAATTATAATAATTAATTATAAATCATATACATGTTATATTCTAAGTACACCTCCATGTTGTAACTGTGTGGTGTGCATTTGTTGGCAAAGTTATGAGTCATATTATCACAACATTCATGCAAGAGTTTGGTTTGGTGTCCTCCCCCCTCAAAAAAAAAAAAACCTTTAAATTTTTTTGTTATCCGGTCTGCTCACCTGGGGCCAATTTCATAAAACTGTTAAGCACAACAATTTGCTTAGCACAAAAATGTCTCGCCCAATAAAACAAACCACCATTGAAAATTCCATTTGATATTCATGGTCAGCCTGCGAACAACAGCCAAAGATCAATCACAAGTAATACACAACACGTGGAAATTTGGTTGTTAACCTTGTTTTTTTTTAAGACAGAAATGAAATGCTTAGCAAATTTTTGTGCTTAACAGTTTTATGAAATTGGCCCATGCATGCTGCTCACATTATGTTCAATAGAGGGCGCACTTCAATTTTTACCATAGAGATACATACATTAGTATGTATCTCTATGATTTTTACGGATACGGACTAGACCACCGTGTAATGTCGGCGGAGTCGTAGTGCACGGAAGGCTTGTGTTGACAAACTGCTGATTTTCACCCATTCATCGAAGCGATTTTGGCGTTATTTTTCGAGTGAAATGGCCTTCAACCAGTCAAGTTCCAGTAGTGTAAGTTTGATAATAATTAGACCCTCGTGAATCGTAATTGTTTGATTTTCTCAACCCCCGTTATGTTCACTCATTTGGTCCATGCAGGTATTATGTACTGTACAGTCATCCAGTCATGTATTGTGTATTGTGTATGGTTTACTACTCCCATTCCCAACCTAAGCCTAGGCTAAGCCGTGTAATAGTTACATCCGCTGGTATTTGTATGGTGACAAATGTGATGTTGAATGTCTACAGCTTTAGAATTGGAGTAATGAGTAGATGAATCATACAACAAAGTCCATATGGATGAATGTAATTTATTGAAAACTACAGTCGTGTATTACAACGTTTGAATAAAATAACATTTGAATAGGGCCTAGGGGCCTACTTCTTCAATTCCAAACTCATTTTAAGATTAGATTTTAAATTTAGAAGTAATGTGATTTGTACCTACGAACTACGTTCATTGTATAACTTTAAAGTTGTTCTTCTTTTCAGAGGCCAGATGACCACAGACGCAAGTGGGACCGAGATGAGTTTGAAAAAATTGCCAAGGAAAGGCTGGACAAAGAAGAGGAAAGTGAAAATGAAAAAGGTAAATAATGAGATTCAAGAAAATCAAGAATACCTCATCACTCAAAAGTATCCACCTTTTAGCCCTGTGCTTACCTGTGCTAAGATGTGGGAGAGGTGAGTGGCGGGGTAGTCTGCAAATTGTGTCAGAATTTGGAGATTGCAAGATACATGTGTGTACTTAAAAAGCAAGGAATATAGAAATTGCAGGTGGGTTGAGAATACAAAGTAGAATTAGCAAATTATCCTATTATTTGCTGAACTATCCAAAACATAATATGGTTTGATTTCCCTTTTTGCCTACATTTCTCTATTTTATTTCTGTAATATTCCATGAAGGAAACTGTAAGTTAAATGCAGTAAGCCCAGATCCATAATTGAGTTGGAATGTCAGTGAAGTGCAACATTTTGATAAAATTCCCCTTTGGCGAAAGGTTTGCATTATTTGAAAGGCTACGGTGTGCACCACACAAACACAAGGTTTTGAAACTTATTAGTGAACGTCCCTGTCCAACACTTCAAAGTTTGATGTTAATTTTAGTGCTGACATTTGAATCATCCAGACAGGAAACACAGGGAGCCTCCCGTCAAGAGGGAGCTCCTTAAGCAACGAGACTACAAGGTGGACCTTGAATCAAGGCTAGGCAAATCACAGGTCATCACCAAGACAACGCCCTCGTCACAAATGGGAGGTTACTACTGTAACGTCTGCGACTGCGTCGTAAAAGATTCCATCAACTTCCTGGATCACATCAACGGCAAAAAACGTAAGGTCACAGCGTTCACCTTATAATAATAATAATAATTTGGGCATTTATATAGCGTTCTTACACACAAGAAGGGTATCACAATGCTTTATACATTATTATTATCCCTGGTCATCTGGCCCATTTACATTCCTGAAACAATCTCAGCTCCCTGGGGAGTATACAGCCCGCAGCTGCCTGCAAAGCGCGCAGGGCTAATCAAACAAACAAAGCCATCTCTACCCTCAGAGGTACCCATTTACACCTGGGTGAGTAGGAGCAATACGTGATAAAGTGTCTTGCCCAAGGACACAAGCACCGTTAGCCCATGGCTGGATTCGAACCCACAATCTGTAGATTGATCACAAGATCTTGAGTACAATATGCCAGACCACTAGGCCACAGTACCCCGCATTATGTGATTTAATTCTGTTGAAAGGTCTATGAAATATCGGTCATAACTTCATCCTTAGCTCCATGCAGGAACTTTGTTCCCAGGAGCAAAATGGTTTTCCTTTGGTAAGTGCCACTTTTATGGAAGGAATTCCAATTCCTATTGGAGCATTGGAAGGGCTCTAAGGAAGTTGTCTTCATTGCTCCCAGTCATGCCAATGAAGCTATCAGTCTCACTGAACTGGTGCAGCAATTAGACAAAGTTCCTGCATCAGCTTCTTTGACGCATGCCCTGACAACATTCTCCTTAGAGACTTTCCTCAAGTCTGGTGTGAGCTCATTCTTTGAGATTGGACCAAGCAGGGTCCTCAAGTTCAACATTAGATTATGATAGGATGGTTTTGTGCATCACAAGTCTGTTTCCTTTAAATTCTTGCAATGTTGAGAGATTGCCTTTGATGGGTTTTGAGATTCATACAGTTCAAACCTTTTTTTATACTTTCTCCTCCCCCACCTGTTTTCATCAAATCCCAACAATGCTGTGAGGTTTGGGTTATGTACCTTCCCCGTCACCCAAATATCCCATCCCTCCCTACCTCTGCTCCAATAATGTAATTGAACAAATGCAGAATAAGCAAACCAAAATCCTGTATCTGAATCACATATTATTCCTGTGCTCGGGATTTTGATTTAATCTACAGATCAGAGGAATCTGGGTATGTCCATGAAAGTGGAGCGTTCAACCTTGGACCAAGTCAAGAGACGGTTTGAGCTGAACAAACGTAAGAAGGAGGAGAAGAAGAAAGACTATGACTTTGAATCCAGAATGCAGGAGCTCCGAGAAGAGGTACTTACTGTAAGCCTGGTGCCATTTGGTCCCAGAAGTACAATACAAAGAGTAATCCATAATCATGCAAGGTTCAGCACACTGTCCATAGAAGCTAGCTCTACTTACAAGAAGGAAACCTTTGATGGGTCGACATTCAGATGATTTGAATTCTTTTGGCTTTGAATGATATAAATTGTGAAAGTGGAAGTTGATCTGATTTTTGTCTCTCTCTTGGAAACAGGAAGCCAAACAGAAGGCCTACAAGAAAGAGAAGCGACAGGAAAGAAAACGGAAAGCAGACGATGATGACCTAGACTCGGGTCTAGATCCTGACATGGCTGCTATGATGGGCTTCTCAGGATTCGGAAGCACAAAAAAGTAAGTACTCTCCTAATAAACTAAATGTGTATAATATAACTTTATTGAGAAGTAAGTACTATGTGATACAGCCTTGTACTGAAGGGTTTTGAAAAATATCAATTAGATAAATGTTGAGATGCTTTTAATAATAATAATAATAACGGGTATTTATAAAGGGCCTTTCCAAGAAGATCAAAGCGCTGTACGTCATTATTATCCCTGGTCATCGGGCCATAATTTACATTCTGAAACCATCTGAACTCCCTCGGGAGCATCAACCCACAAAGCCATCTCTACCCTCACAGGTACCCATTTATGCCTACACCTGGGTGAAGAGAAGCAATGTGTATCAAAGCATCTTGCCCAAGTACACAAGCACCACTAGCACATGGCTTGATTCGAACCCACAATCTGTAGATTGAAAACAGGATCTTGAGCTCGACACGCCAGACCACTAGGCCACGGTACCTCTTTTGAAAGTCTGAGACGTAGATGAATATTCATATTATTGTGTCATCTCTTTATCAGGCACTGAAAGATGAAGCGTGACCAATCATGAGACAACAATGCAAAACAGCAGTTCATGGAGCCTCTCGTTCTTCCTTGACATCAGTATGAGTCCAGTGTCCCCTGGTGGTTTGACCGGTCAGTGGAGTGGCTGCATTTATGGATCCATCCACCAGTGGTCAATGGGTCTTGACCATTTGAACAATGACCATTGAACTTCTGTTATCTTGTTTTTATATGAACTTAGTTTTATCCTGTTACAGTCATTGTCTTATCATCTGTCTTATGCTCTGCAGTCCAAATAAGACATTTATAGATACCAGATACCCCCTCCCCCAAATCTCAGATGCCCCGCCTCCTTAGTGGTCCAAATCAACACATCAAACCTCATCACTGTTTTCTCAAATTTGTGAATGCTGTATAAATTTGTAAAATTTCATGTCCCTATTTTCTTGTACATTTCCTAGTTTATAAGTTTATATCATCTTCCCATTGACCGTCCTAAATTCATTATGACCCCATCTTGACCTGCTATTGACCTCTACTTGACCCCTGCTTGTACCTCTCCATATATCCTCTGCCCACATCACTGTATGGTTTTTCAAGCTTTCTGTGGTTAAGATTGAGTCAGTGATGTTTGCAGTTTGTTGAGCTTGATCTTGTTGGGAGATCTATCATTGGTTGAATTGAATAGTTGACATTGCGAGCAGTACTATTATGGGATGCAGTGAATTTCACTAAGGAAGTTGAATTCTTTTCCTTGTCATGCAGTGGGCGTGTTGTTCCAGTTTTGGTGACTGACATGTTTGCGAAAATTATACTGGAATCCACTTATTAACCAAACAGTGCATAATAGGTCCTAAGCTAAGATTTTCCCCAAGTTGACTTAAGAAACTTCAAATTCTGACATTTATTTCAAACGCTGCATTGATGCAAGTAAGCAGCAAGATGTTGACCCCATAATGTTACATAATAGCAAGCAAAGTTATTATTTTGTAATCATTTCCATTTATGAAGCACCAAGAGATTTGTAAAGATTTTTCACCTTTTAAACAATTCTTGTAAATAGATATTTAAAAAGAGGGGATAGGAATAACATAATGGGAATTCATGTATTGTATGAAGATTGCTTTGGAAAATAAAACATGTTAGCAAAGTGTAAGATTTTAACTTTGGCTGTGTCTCAAGTTTGTGTTATCGTTGTCATGGAGTTGCATTTTTTTTTTTAAGAATGAAATTTGAGTTGTTTCCAGTCAAGGCATAATGATATGGCTGTTGGGATGATGTCATCATTTTTGCTTTCATAAGGTGCATGCACTTTTTGTTCTGGAAATTTATTAGCGAAGAAAATATTTACATTCACCTTAAGTGAAAGGCAATTTATATGAAATAAATGTCGTTTTCCAGTATTTATCAAATATATTTTTAGCTTCTTTATGATATAAAATTATTATGAATGTTTTTTGCAATAAGAATAATGGCACAAGTAATATTAATGTACTTCTTGCGGCTTATTGAAAATAAAGCGATTATTGAAAATACCGCCCTCTATTGGCCAAATAACGAAATGAGTTAAGATCACGTGTGACGTGAGAGAACAACTGACTGGAACAACTTTGATGCAGAAATGTGAAAAACAGCTGTAAATATCTCCCTGAAAGGAGTTTAGCAACTGAATTGATCATTTAGAAAAAGGTAGGATGTAGCGCCATATTGTTAACAATATATCATGATTTTATTTTGGCGTTGTTGAGCGTGAATTAGCCGTTTTGTAGCTTTACAATCAATTACCCATGCAACCAATTACTTAGGCCTAGTGAATTAGTGTCAAAGTCGCCCCATTCGAGCCCATTGCCATGTGTGCATTTTGTCGCCCCCGGGATACTCACACATTGGCCCACTTGACCAGTTGACTGAGTTTCCTGTGTCTGGTTTCCAAAATTGCAGTCAACAATGGGTAACAATGGCACACTGTATCTATTAAATATCAATGAAAGTTCTTTTGTTACTAGTTAGGCCCCTATAATTAATTTTTAACATTGCAATTTAAATTTTCCCCTAACGTTAGGCCTATTTCATTTAGGCCTATAGAACTTTAATTTAGTAAACTTTTATTTTGGGGGGGTCTCAAACTGTACAATAGGGCTCGTGACGTCACATTCAGAAGTTCGGACAAACAGGTCGCACGTTGCCCCATAAACTTACATGTAAACGTTGTGATTTTTGTCCGAACATCCGGATAACTATATCTGTCGATATAAAGGACGTATTCTATAAATAGCTCCAGCGCTGAGCCCTATTGCCAAATTTATGATGTGATTTTCAGAATGAAACATTAAAATTGATAAACTTGATGTTGTATTCTTTAATTGGCGTTAGCTGTAACTTTACCTTTAGATTGTAAAAACTCAACTTGTTCTCCTCAGTGCAGATTTTATGTACATGTACATACTGCATTGACGATGACAAGTGCCACCTTGTAAAAATGTTTACAAGGGTCATTTATTGTTGTCTTTTTAGTGAGTAACGCTGATGTTACGTGATTCATTACATACTTCCACTGCATGATTTGCTGATAGCATTTGGGCATCATGGGGTGCTGCTTTTGTAAAGATGAAGACAAGAACACACAGGTGAGTTTCATTTATACCTGAATCGCTAATCTCACCAAAGATTAACTAAATCATAATTGGTTTTTAACCCTGACCTCAGTTTGAAGTAAGGATCTTCCGAAATCGGTCAAAATTCAATTCTTGCCGAGCCCTCTGTTGCAGATCAGGTTATTAGAATAGTCATGATTGGTGTCACTTCTTAGTGGCTAGTAGACATTCTATATCTGCCAATAAAATGTCTTTTTGCAGATGTTCATGTGAAGCTAGTCATGGAAATTGTCGACTGATTTCTGAAAATGAATTTTATATGTGGTTGTTGTGATTTATTTCTTTAGGTTGAATCTCCTGATGAAAGGAGTCGTTTACTGGTCGACCCTGGCAGACATCCATCGAGTCGTCCAATAAACAGGTGATAAAATAAACCAAATATTTTTTAAAATCCAACCTTTGGTGACTCACATAAACCAACATTTGGCACCTTTATGTATAATAACATTATTGTAATTATGACAACACAGTCTTTCGGTTAAATCAGATTCGAAAAGAATTAATGATGCATTTTCTATTTTGTTACTTTTTTTATAGTGAATATGGGAGCCAAAGTCCAAACTTTTCCCTGAAGAAAGGAGATGAACAGTCAGAACTGAATAGAATCCTTCACAAAGCTGCCAAGTAAGTCCATCATTGTGTCAAATGTAGGCCTGTGCTTGTAATAAAGATCACCCCTTGGTCAGTGATAGTGGGCAGGGAGAAAGCATATAAGCCCTTTCAGCTACTTCCTTCCCTCTCCAATATGGATTTGTTGGTGTATTGTTTGTTATTGTACCTCATGAATATTCATCAGTCAGCTGTCTACATCTGCTTGTTTGTCTATTCTGTCAGGTGGTTGCTGACCTCAGTGAAACATGGCACTGCCATGGTACTGCACAGATGTATAGTACTCCCCAGAGAGCTGAGATTGTTTCAGTAATGTTAATGAGCCCGTTAACCAGGGATTATAATAGTGTAAAGTGTTGTGATTCCATGCACTTGTGTAAGAACTCTATATAAATAATTATTATTCTGTCTTTATTCCTTTCAATTCAGTGATGTAATCGATGTATCTGCTATAGATTCACATACAATGGAACAACATGAATATCTGGACCGAGCAAGAACGTACAGGTAGGTATCATTATTGCTTAGCAAATTTTCACGCAAAGCAAATTTCATGTGGGAGCCAGTTAAATGAAGCATATACCATATGATGTTATGGCTGGTAATCTGCATTAGCTATTAAGCAGAACTGTGCATTGCTTTCAAGTTTTAACGATACTGACCCCAAATTGCAACGGGAACAATTGCTACATGCACTGTACTTGAACTTTGCACTGATAAGCACTGATAAGGCACTGGGTTTATTCCAGTATATAACAGCTGTATTGAACATTGCTAAGTAGGGCTAGTGCCACTGATTACTCCTTATTTGGTAAAGGAATCACCGTCAGCTGATTATAATAATCTGAGCAATTCCATGGAATGGAATTTTTATGAAAGACATCAAATTAACACAATATTATAATGATGATAATGATTATTAAAATTAATTTGTGCATTTTTCATTTATTTTTCTAGTTTGTATCTGTCCATGAAAAAAGATCCCCTCAGTAAAAAAGTACCAAAAATTGATTTTTTAAATTGAAGCCTTGTTCAATCGGGATGTGTTCTGGTACAGTAATCGATATGTGATTTTATTCACAGCTCACGGGTGGCAGTCGTTGTAACTGGTACCCAGAAGTCAGCTTCCAGCCTACTGGTCTTGCCAAAGGGTGTATCTGTACCATACACAGTGCTAGCTGATGAACCAGTCTCACTAGCAGATATCCACATGGTAAGGCATCTATGGCCTTTTACGAAATGATGGATTAGGCTTGGGCTTGGGCTTTGGCTGCATCTAAATGATATAGGCTATGGCTTAAAGCATGATCTTCTTTGAACAAGAAGATGGGATTTCGTGTCATTTTGCATGTCAGGGACAAAGCCTGAGCTTAATCCAATATCTCAAAAAAGGCGCAATAACTTATCTGTGCAACATGGACGTATATATGTCTCAGCCCATCAGTAGTTCTAATTGGGTGTTTGCTACTACACTTACCTGTTCTCACACTGAACATTTTATTCAGTAATTGATGAGGGCCTGACATTTCAATCCTAGCAGGATCTTTCTGAAAGGCTAAGTTTATCTCTTTTTTCTATTTTGGTTATTATTTCATATCTAATTATTGTAACTTAAGGTGTGAGACTTTTATTGAGGACAAAACGTGAGATAAATAGTTGAGTACCAAATATCTTTCAAACCTGTTTAGTTTCCTTATCCTACCCCCAATGCCAAGGACTATATTTAATCAGTCATTTAGAAGGGGCCTAACATTTCAATCCTAGCAAGATATTTTCCGGAGGCTAAATTTATCTCTGTTTTCTATCTTGTCAAAGAATTTTATTGAGGATCAAATATCTTGCATACCTTTACCATTTAGATTCTGTATCCTACCCCTAACACAAATAACTATACACTTCTTTATATCTCGTTCTTTTTAATCTTTCTACTTGTTATTTTCAGATTACATTTGCCGCTGAGAATGCCTCTCAGGCCGTACAAGGAGTGAAAGTCAAGCACCGGGAGGATTTGGTGGTGCAATTTCCACAAACGTAATTGTACATTTTTTTTTTAGGATGGAAATGTTTACATGTAAATAAACTCTTTACAAGCATCACGCATGCATGTGACATGTATAAAAGAATCACTATTGTGTGACAGTTTGAGCTGGGGGGGGGGGGTGTTTGTGGGGGGGGGGGTCAGTCTCCATCTTTTATTTCTTTGCCAAGCAAAGCAAACTTTGTCCTGATTAAAGGAAAGAATCAAATTTGGGCCAAATATTTTCTGATGCCACCCAATGAATATTGTATTAATATAATCCACCTTATCCTTTGATTTCAATCCCACTCTGTGGAGTTTCTTGTATGCGTTTGAGGAAGGAATAAGCATGAAGTATACATGACTCGCTGATAGTGTGTTACAAGGCAACACTGTGTCAGCTAAGTGTGTGTTTTATACTATTCATTTACCTTGGTATGAAGCAGAAATCGAGTCAAAAACACATTTTACACGAATGGGGATACATTTGTATATGAACAGTGTAATGTGTACATTATATGCTTGAGTACATTCAGTTTTTGTGAGCTATGACAAGATTTAATCAATTGTCATCACATTTAATCATAGCTTTATATTAATTCACTGTATAGCACATCTTTGGCTAACTTAAGCTGCCCAAAATACAGACAGTCCTCACTCCGCAAAATGTACATGTGCGTGCATGCTAAACTAGTAATTGTTTTGATATACACACATATATATATAATTTGAAGTAAACTCATATGAAATAATAAATTTAAGATAACGTTTTGTTTGATATGTTTTTGAAGAGTTTCATTTAGGAAGATAATCCTGGTTCAGTTCATAGGAAACATAGATTTATTTTGATGATTGAGGATGTGGGGTCAAGGGTCAGAAGGAAAAATGCTTTCTTCACCAACTCGTTTTCTTTACCATCTGAACATGTGACATTGCTCTATACAGTCAAACTTGATCATCATAGGTTATCTGAAGGAATGAAATAGGGCTGTTCATTTACAATTATTTTAGTATTCAAATATTTAAATGATTTTTACCGAATATTTGAATATTCAAAACTCGCCCAGCTGGCTCCAAAATGCTTGCCTCGCCAGTCAGACGTTTCACGTAAAGGCCCTAAGTGCGTGGATGTTTTATTCGGGCGAATGCTGATGATTGTTGTGCAACTTCTAATTGAAGGTAGCATCTGGGACTAGTTTAAGCGCCGGACATTTGCTCAAAATGAAAGCACCAGGGGCTTGCGAAGCTGCGACCATAGCACAAACGTGCCTGGGTAAATGTTCATGCTTTTGCCATTTTTTGGGGGTGTAAGTTCATTGTATAATGAAAGGTTGTGGACAATTCCATATGAAGCTGATCATAGCAGTGGCAAGCACATTGTCTAGTTTATTTGATCCAAAGATGACATGTCCTTGAATCAGATTTCAAGGTACAACACACTAAAGGCAATAATTAAGTTGTATAGTGAATAGTGTGATTATTTCCTGTGGGATTGGGGTTTTAATTTGGTATTCCAGTCAGTTTTCTTTGAATTAAATATCTCTTACATATCATTCTTCTACAGACATTTGAAAATGGAATAAGTTAGCTGCCTAACCTACCTTAACTTTCAGTCTGGTTTTCTTTTCTTGATGTCATTTTCATTTTTGTTATAAGTTATACAAAATATGAATAGCTTTTCATCATGTAAATGGATGTTTGCGTTTTCATGCAAATTAATAAGGAAATGAGCTATATTTTCGTGTAGTTTATCTTAATTGACTTCTTAAATGATATGAGTTACGCATCCATTTGTATCAAGTCACTTCATTGTTTTATAACAAATAAATTGTGGTAAATTATTGCAGCTTTGTATAAAGCTAAAATGAAGACTTCATTCAGTTTTGTTGGGTTCTTTCAGTTTGTCCTTGGGCATGGCAGTTTGAAACCTTGCTTCTGTCCGTCCAAAGTTCTTAATTGATTTGGAAATATAGCGTAGCTAACAATACATTCAATGTTATGATCATTGTAACCAAGAAGCCATATAATTGTGATTCCTGTCATATGGTAATGTGCTCAATATCGCCATATTAATAAAAATTACCGATTTCTTTTAAAATTTTAGTAGCGACAGTTTCTTTTCCATAAAACATTGCTTTAAAGCCTACCAGGTTTTGTGACCTTTGTAAGCTGCTGTATTTTCATTTATTTAGAAAAACATAGCCCAAAAGTTATACATTTTCTTTCCAAATTGGAGATTTGTTTTTATTAGCACTTTTTGAATACATGTAATCACATCAAATCCACGAATCAAAAATAGCTATATTTAACAGACCACAATACATTGTAATTATTATATTACCACGACTACCAGTGCATCTATATACAGCAACACAAAAGTGTATAAAAAAAATTCATATTATTGACTGTTTATATTTAATTCATTAATAAATGCGTAAATATACATATTTTATCTAGATTTAGAAATCTTCATATAATGAATCTAAAGACTAATTGAGAATTGGACGGCCGTTTCTGATAAATGGAAGCAAATGGACATGAATTTCTCGGAAGAATCCATCTAAAATAAAAAGAAAGAAAAACCACAGAAAATACAAAGCATAAGTACTTATTCAAATTAAACCACGTCTTTTAGGCCCTTAAACTCATTACAACTGGCAATAAAAAACATTGGCCAAACAGAATTAAATAAAAAAAAATTTATATCAAAATATGCAAGAAATTTGTCAAATTGTTGTTTTTAAGTCTAAATTAAAATATATTTAATGCTGGAAATCTATGCAAAATTTGATTGGAATATTGTAAGTATGTCTTATATATAACAAAGCGAAAATACGTATTACTGCGTGGAAAACTTCATATTATGGCAAATCAATATCTCGCATCTAAAACAGAAATATTTAATTATTTTTCATTTAACATAAACCCCAAACTCTCTGGTTATGTTGTTGCTTAGAACCTTCTTGATTTGAATGAGGCGAAATACCAGAGAGCAGTACACCTATGGTATGTTCACTGGGCCTAGCAAGGCACTTAAAAAGTTACAGTGCCAGGGTTCTACGGACGTTCTGCAATGCTGATCTTAAATGACATTGAAAGCTTTAACTCACACTTAAGCCTTCAGTGAAATTGAGAATGAAATCTTGCCACCGAAACTATTTCTTAATAGAAATGTGTTTTTCATTGGTGCTGACTATATACTAGCACCTGGCTGAAGTTTAATTCCACAAAATACAGTTATATTATTACCATTAAAAATACATACGAATATATGACCAATTTATATGTACATGTAGTGGCACACACTTTTAAAATCAAGTTGGATTTATGGACATCTTCAACAATTTCATGGATGTTGTGAACCACACAGATAAGAAGTAATGTTTATTAAAATGAAAGGAATGTCATTTTCGTTTACATACACATACACATACTAATCAAATCTATACTGGATGTGTATTTATGGGCATTTTCAAACGAAGGCTTAGGCTTAGGCTCAGGCACCATTTCGTGAATCCATTCTAAAATAACGGGTATCAAAATAGAGGCTTTTGGCTGCAGTTCTGAAGTTGATTCTCTGGTTTGAAAAGGAAAACAGAGTTTCAGCTTCAATGAAAAACCACGACGTATATTTTCAGCATATCATGATTGAGCCCGAGCCCGAGCCCGAGCCCGAGCCTGAGCCTAAGCCTCAGTTTTAAAAAAGCCTTACGCTTCATCTTTTGGCTTTTTGGCTGGCTTCCGTCTACCGTAAGATCGTTCCCACGTGACAGCATTTTGTCGATCTGACTTTGTTATGCAGCTGAAGTCTACTTTCTTCAGCTGAGGCAGCTTGGCAATGACACTCTGTCTGTACCCCTTCTGATCCTCTACTGGGTTCCCATGAAGAGTCAGAGCAATCAGGTTGGGCAAGGCGGCAAGTTTTTCAATCTCGTTGATGTTGGTGATGTTGTTGCCATGGAGATACAAAACTTTGAGCTTTTGGTAGTTGAGGAGTATCTGCAACGGAGAGATCAAATTAGACATGATGCACGGAAAAGATTCAGATAGAATGACAAGAATTGGGCTCCTGACTTCATCTGCACACAGCAGAGATTGGTTAAAATTCAAGAAATGCTTTTCACTGTTGTTTCTCTCAGTACTCTGATGACTCTTATCCTGGGACTAGATTGTCTGTAAATGGTGTTCATACTAGATATTGGCAGACATTGAGAAGAATAAAGTCTGACAAGAATGTCAGTAGGCAGGATTTCTTATGCTCTGAGTGAAATTTTCATGGTGGTTAACAAAAGGAGGTCTTTGAAACTGCAGAATGGCTGGGCTTCAATAATGATGTGGCTACTACCGTACTTCCCATCCTGAATGGATTCAATTGCCCAGCCCTCTTTCACCTCATTTCTCATGTTCTCATTAATTTCTAATATTTGCACCCTTTGTCCCTGTATGAAATCATCAACTCACCGGGTCCACCTTGGAGAAGTCATTGAATGACAGATCTAGCCAGGTCAGATCCTCAGGACTCTCAATCATCTTCACTAGTGTTGCATCTAAGCCGGTCAAGTCGGACATCTGGTTGTTGTTTAGTTTTACTGTCTGTGTGTTCACTTTTCCCTCGGCAGTCTTCTCCAGTTTGCTGTTTTTGGCAACCCTTGGCTCCTCATCAAAAATATCTGCCAAGGTTTGCATGGAAGATGGAAATTAAAATTGGATATAAACCTCAAAATGGTGTTTATTATTATTAAAAACTGCCAGCATTTAGGTTGTAAAAACAATGAAAAACCTTATGCCAGGAATGGCTCATAAACAACAATGTTTTTCCTGGTGTGGCAACAGAGAATTTCATGCTGAACCCCCCCCCCCCCCTTCCGGCTCTGCCCAAGCCTCCAAGTTACAATGAATCAACATGATCTGGATCTGACAATGGCAATTGATTTGACATTTCCACAAGAGCACAATTAGCTTTAGGAAGTTACTTACCATCTGGAGAGAGCATTCCTTTGAAGGAGTAATCTAGGATGGGTTGATTACAGTTCTCATTCTTGGCATCAATGCCGCCCCCTCTTGGACTCGACTCGGTCATTGCTGTTTTGTCAGTCTGAGTTTCAGTTTGTATGATGTTCTGAAATAAAATGAAACTTGTAAGTGTCTTTTCTCAACGATAAATACAATTACTTGTTTTTTTAAACTCGGTTGGTTTAAACCACAACTTACAGGGAATACAATGTTTATATACGAGACTCATCAAGACATTAATTACCTTATTTTCTGTATCCAAATGAACCACGAACAAAACACAAACACGATTCTGTTTAAACCGCCATCTTGGTTGTTCCTGGCGACAAAGGTAGAGTTTAAACTTGTCTCAGTCCTTTGCTGATGAAACTTCAATGTTTTGGCCATTAATACGAAACGCAAAGTCGTTATGAAGGAATTTAAACGATGGAAATATTGATAAAGTTAACGTTATTCGAACTGTCTTTAATCCTATTTTCCTTCAAGTATGTGATATATTTTCCCTAATATCAATGAATAAAAAGATGGATAAATATTAGATGAAACATCTCTAGTGTGTTTGATTAGTCTTTATACAAGCTTCATAAAGCACAATACACCCCACAGTGAAGCGTTTACTTTCTAGTCACGTTAGCTTTATTATTTCAAATATTATGATTCTAGAATACTTCCATTAACTAAAATATTGAAGAAAGAATACAAGAATGAAAAAGGCTATATTTATTTGAGCAATTACAATGTTGAGTCTTTAGATAAGACTACTATTTTTCTTTACCGTTAGCCACGGCCGTATCTGACGTCACCACCTAATATTCAACCTCGTAATCAAATATCCCGCGCATACGTACCATACCACTAATGTAACTTGCACTGGGTAAAAGGTTGTCACTTCAAGCGGTGAGTTTGATTTGATGCAGAAACTCATAAACAGCGATGGGATAAAAACCTGTTTTATTAATTTTCAAATGGAAAAGAAATCTTGAACAGCCTTTACAGGAAACTTCGTGTACTCTGTAATCGACTGAATCTGGTATGTATTTGTTATATGCAGTTCAGATCATGAGTTAGTTTTCACCAGTTCACGTTCAGTTGCCATTGACATTTTGTGCACCAGTCAGTGCAGTGCAGTGCAGTGAGTGGCAGTGCACGTAGTTAATTAATGTCATTTCAGATTTCATCAGCTCATGCAAGTTGAACGTTGATATTAACGTGAATAGTTGCTAAATATATGTGAGCCAATAAAGCCTAGGGCTTAGCCGAGAAGTAGATTTAGTAATTGCAAAAAAGGTCATGCCACTGTCTGACTTTGAGTTTGATTTAAGTTTGAAAATTTGGGACTCGACTTTTATTTTTTATTTTTACATGGAGGTAGGCCTAGGCCTAACGTCAGAACGTTAGGCCCTAATGATTAGGGCCTATGTAAACAAGTAACAAGCGCAGGCCAAGGTAGGACCCTAAAAATTGCCCCCTTTTTTTTACATTTGGTTTGGGCATGGTCAGCGATTGTCTGATCATGTCCAAATAAATATAAAATAAAGGGCAATTTTCAGTCTAGTCCTGCAAGTGCAATGGGAGACTTTTGGAGAGTCAGTCTTGAGTCAACAGCGCACGCACGCGCAATACAACACGCGCATGCTCACAATTGCGCAAGCATGGTTTGCACGTGCGCTGTTGACTCAAGACCGACCCTCCAAAAGTCTCCCATTGGATGCATTTATTTCATCAAGCGATTAGTATTTCAATTCATTTGTTTCTGATTTAATTATTCATTTTCTTCAGAGATAAAGTACACAATGGATCCCGGAAAGCTACGAAGTTTGGTCAGCTGGGTAAGTATTCTGTGGTTTAAGTATAACAGTACACCTTGTGAGTCTGGCGACTAGACTATGTACACATGACACCCTTTCAGAAGGTTTGACGCAACAATTCCAATGCACTCTGCCTATAGAGCTGTGCACCCTCTAATATGGTGAAGGACGACAGTCGACATCTGTGTCGATTGTTTACCTTAATTTTGACATAAAGAAAAACCTTGACATGTGACTTTGTAACATTATTATCCAAACTGCTAATTTCTCAAACTCGTTTTATAAGCCCCATTCATGTGATCCCCCCCAAAAAAAATAATAATAATAATCCCATAAAATTTCACTAAACCTCAAGAGTAGTTATAATACGTCATATGATTGAGATTCATATCAGTTATTGGAAGAAGCATACCAAGTCTGCATGGAATTATTCACTATTCAGTGGTATCTGTTAAAGTGATAGGTTAAGGATGCTAACCCAACTTAAGTTTATTGTCATGAATCCTGGGTCTTTCTTGATTTGTCCTTCTAGGTGAATTCTGTTGGTGTAGGATGTTGTGTGGAATCTCTTGTGCAGCTCCAAGATGGCTCCCATTTTATCGGAATCATCAAGATCATGTAAGTAGATGAACAAGATTTCATTTAGAAGAACTGGTTGAACTGCAGTATGAATGAGTCACACTTTCAGAAGGAACAACTGAGGATGCCCTTGCCTGTTTGTCTTCCCTGGACCTGGCCATAATAGACTGTAAAGGTAGTCCACTTGTACTTCATCCAAAAATAAAGATTATCCCAATGAGCCCTTTCAGCAGATTTCACTCACAAGTCCTGAAAATATCTTGAATTTGTTCATTAAGTTGATTTTGTCTTGAACTTGACTTTACCAACAGCAATGGGGACAGAGGAACTCAATTTTGTGACCTTCCAATCCAGAGATACAGATTGATCTGCTCCTTCTTGGAAGGTAAGAGGCTTAAGAGCTTATTAAGCAACAAAGTCATCTATAGTCAAACTGATTTTATGTCTGAAGGCTCTAATTTTGGACAGAAAATAATTGTTTATCTGATTTATAGTTCCTTTGAATAATTATATCAATCATCTAGAATTTAGTAGAAATGTACCAGAGAAGTTTGAAAATCTTACATTGTTGTTGATTTTCCATGCTTCTGCACTGGTTCTAATAAATCCACCATAGCTTATTCTACAATGGGCCTAAACGAGAGTGAAATATGTACTGGTATTAAAAAAAAAGCAAACATTTATTTGAAAAAGATTGGGCAGCACATGTGTGCCATACACTCTCTCAGAGCTCTTCTGAACCTCAGAAAGAAGAATCAATTTATTTATCTCATCAGTTTATTTGATTGATGTTAATTTGCTTGCACAGATTTCTACGGCATCTCACTCCAGCATCATGTCGACCATACTAAGATCCTGAAGAATGCAGACATTGTAGAGATAGCCAAGGTTACTGCTCTCTTAATGTGTGCATCTGTACAAGGACCTAAAGTGGACCTGTTTGTGGACATGATTACTAAGCTGGATATGGTCGTACAGACACATCTTAAGGAGGTCATTGAGGTCATTGTTGAACAGGGAAGCGATAACGTCCTACGCACCAATTTTGCAAGCATTCTCTACAAAAAATGTAAGTCCCAAAAATCTTTATCCACAGTTTTGTTTTACATTATGATTTATGCCTGGTGTGTATCTGTTTGTGTTTTGGTCTCACTGATCAAAACCCACAAGAGTCTTGCAAATTCAATAATGGGACAACCTTAAAGCCTTTGAGAGAGGTCCTGCTTGCATCGAAACTTGTGGGCCTTCTAACCTTTTTAGATTTTTCATCTAATCCTTTTCTCTAATTTGATCTGTCACTTTTTGTAGCAGGCACTATAATTAGCATAGATTGTTGCTAAACCTGTTGGGAAAGGGTAACATTTGAAAAGTCTCCTAACCGGCATAAATTCCACCCTGTTACATACAATTTGGTTGGCACATTGCCAGTCCTCGCTAAGACCTTTATACCCATGGGTCAGCAGGAACATTGGACTACATTCTTGTATGTGATTATTCTTCTTTCATTATTTCAGTGAATGAGGATGTGTGTACATCATCTCCCATGGAGCCTTGTACACCGATAGCGACTAAATCCCATCCCCCTGGGTTCTCACCGGTCAAGGCGTTGTTCAACACACCTAATATGGTCAGCAAAGTAAGTGCCAATGTTTGCTGTAATCAACTGCTTCAAATGTTGTTCATTATCAGGATGTGCATCACAGATGAAAATCTAGATCATTGGAATAGGAATTAAAAGTTCAGGGAGGCATTTGTTTGTCTTTGTTGAAAGATGAAAACATGTACAAATGTATTTAGTTAAACTAAGACAGAAATCTGCAGGTACTTTTTAAATTTATGGAGTTAGGAGGGCCTGACGCATTTTGATCCTAGCAGGATCTTGCTAAGATCCTGCTAGGATCGAAATGCTTCAGGCCCTCCTAATTCCAAGCATTTTATATATTTCAGGTCATTTTGGCTGATGAGCAGTTAACTGTAGTTTATTACTTGTATTGACTTTTTAAATCTGTTACAACTTAGTGATAGTGCAATCAGTTTGTATCCCTATTACCAATAATTGTACCGTTTCAGATGAGAGATCGCAAGGTGTGGTATGAGAAGATCAGGAAACTAGAGACAGATAACGCTAATGAGAAGGCTCTACGTGCTGATCGGGAAGCTGAGATTATGGAGAAGAATACTGCCATCAATGACCTAGGTACATGACAAGGAATGACATTGTGTATTGTATAAAGCAGACTCTACAGCCCTGGGATTATTGAGGAAATTGATTTTAAACCAAACCAACAAGTTTCATGAAATTTAGTCATCCTAATTTAAAAGTTAAACCTGCAGCAGCCATCCCCACCCTCTGTATAGTTCCATTTTATGGTTGTTCTTGATTTTCATCTGCGTCAAATTGGCTTTTCTTCTTGTGTATTGGGGTGTTTTTAGTACAAGCAGATTGATCCATCAATTCAGTTCTCCCCCTCCTCCCTAAAACTTTGCTCTAATGGGACCAGAAAGTCTTATTTGTTTCCTGTCATGTCACCTTATCTGTGTATCCTTGTCTCAGGAAACAAGTCTACCATGATCAGATGAAGGTTTGGTGCTACCATGAATCTTACAATTGTTTACCGAATTCCTCTCCACGCTTTTCACAGAAACCAAATTGAAAGATGCAGTGCAAAAGGTGTTTGACCTGCGGCAAGTTTGCTCCGACATGGATGGAATGAGATCTTCTCATGATAGCTTGATAGCCAGCGAGGGTCACATCGCAAGGTATATCATAATTTTCTTTCATCAGCAAAGGGTAGTGGGATCATTCAAGACATTTGGGGGCAGTAATTGTTCCCTTGTCTACCCTAAACACACTTATCCAACTTTCTTGCCTTGCAACATAAGTTGGTTGTGTGGTGAATTATTTGTTTTCCATTCTTCTTATCCTCTTTCGTGTAATGACTTTGATGGTAAAATACAAGCCTGATGAACCCTTTAGCACGATCTACTTGACGTGACTTGATTGCACCCGTTGTTTCCAGTGCCCTATGTATCCAGGCAGTGACCAGGGAACCAAGGCTAGCCTATGGTCTATTGTCATAGAGTCTTGAACATCCCAAATTGCTTTGACAATTTCAGTCTCGCTGTTTTGTCTGATTGTTAGATTGAAGAAGAGGTTATCAGAATTGGAGCCTATCCAGTCAGAGAGAATGTACCTTCAGCAGCAGGTGGATAGATTGATGCAGGAGAATGCAGACTTAGAGGAGAAGGTAAGCAATATGTCTGTATATCAGGGGCCAATTTCACGGAGCAGTTAAGCATAGAAAGATTGCTTAGCACATAAATGTCTTGCCCAATAGAACAAACCACCATTAAAAATTTCATTTGATATTCATGGTCAATGAACAACAGCCAAAGAACAATCGCAAGTGATACACAACACATGGAAATTTGGTTGTTAATCCTGTTTTTATTAAGACAGAAATTTCATGGTGCTCAGCAGTGTCGTGAAATTGGCCGCTGGTTACATAGATTCCAATCAGTAGTGCCTGTCAGGTGTTATAGTAGTATACCATCCTGTTCAGGAAAAAAACACTCAGATTTGTATGCGACAATGATCCTCTGATACAAATTGGCTACATTCCATTAATTTGTTATAAAAACCGATATCTTTGTTCCTGTCATAGATGCGTGGAGTAGACGCACTCAAAGCTGAACATGAGATGCATAAAGCCCAGCTTTCTGAAGCACACCAGCAGATGCTTCAGGCCCACAGAGACCAAGTTGCAAAGGCCAAGGAACTGGAGCTCTTAACTACAGCCAACAGTGAGATGGAGCATCAGCTCAATCAACAGAAGGAAATTGTCTCTGAGCACAGAATGAGAATCAAGGATCTTGAAGAGCAGCACGGTGAGGAATAATATGTCTTTGAAATTCAGGCTTTGTAAATTGAATAAGTGAGGTTCATTTTAGTTGAGTCTAGACATCAACTGCCTATTGGCAGTTCCTATCGTTCTGGCTGCTTTTTCATGATAGCTCTTGAAAAAAAACATTCCGGGTAAGCAAATCCAGGCAGATATTTCTGCAAGGGCTCAAATTGCACCACTGTTCATCAAGATCCCAGGCCTTTGGTGAGCCTCAGACCCCATGCTATGAATGCTTTACATGCTGCACTTCTTTAATCACTTTCTTAAATCCCTGAGGAACTCCACTGACATTTTTACCTTTTACCAAACAAATATTTGTGTGCAGTTATGTTGCAGTCATATTTTTTATAGAATATTTGTCCCAAATGTTTCTGCAATGGTTTTAGATTTTTCTGTGCTTCTGTTAAAAATGTATATTTATATTGATTTGTGATAGAATGACTTCATCAAGGTGCTTGTATGTGATGTGATTTGATTGGCATTTGTTTGTTCATTTATATGATTGATTTACAGCAAGTAACTACAGTGGAGGTGAGACCATGAACATTGTTCCAGAACGTCGCCTTGGTGAACTGGAACAAGAACTCCAAGAATTGAGATCCCTCTGGATTCATCCCAAGATCCATGCAGAGAAGGTTCGTCCACGGGAACTAAACGTTTCCTAGACCCTTGTCAATGTAGTCCTCAGCCATGTATCATCTATCTTACACAAGTTGTAGAAGGGTTTGTGGCATCCAGCCTAATAGAGGTGATAGATGCAATAATCTAGGTACTAGTCATTGCCTTTGTTTTCAGGAATCAAATTTCAGAGAGGTAACAATGAATTTTGTCTCGAATTTATTGGTCCTTGCCTCTTTACCTGATCCAACTTTCCTGTAGTCATTTTATTTTCAGTCTTCGTCGCTAAATAACTGAGCTGCCCTGAGTGCCCTTTTGAACTTTCCAATTTTTGTGTTGCCTGTAAAGACTCTAATTACCAATGATAGTCTGCCTAGCTAAGAAGCTCCATAGAACACACTTCTGCATTGCAGTCCTTGATCTTTCAGTTATAATTATCGTTTCAACATGTTGTCAAGCTGTGGTGTTGAGTGCATTTTATTGTCACTCTAGATCCGATCCCTCTAGATGATTATGGATCTGCTCTTGTGAAGTTGCTAAGCAGTGCTTCTGTGAATATTCTATTAAGGTTTGATTGTTAATTTTTTGCAGATGGCCGAGATGCAAGCATCCATGAAAGCATGCCAAGCTGAATGTAAGTAACAGTCCATCAGTCAGTCATAAACATACTGCTATTAGGCTAAAATCGTCAGACTTTCTGCAAAACAATTTGTTTGTTTTGTCATATTGGTGAAAAGCATTCCTATAAATGGTTAATGTTTTGAAATGTTGTCACACATTTCCTCTGTTTCTTTTAATCAATGTTGTGGTTGTTCTTGTTTATCATTTCCAGTTGAACAGCAGCTATCTAATGTTAGACAGGAGGCAATGAAGGTGAGTTGTATTCAAATAATCAGCTGTCAGCAGGAATGGAAGTTATTCCTGTTCAGTAGTGACTACGTTTATATAAACTTGAGTCTATCCGGGTACATTTGATATCTGCAGTAGATGAACCGCCGTAAGTTGAGCTTGATACTTGACTTGAAGATAACTATTTTATCATTTTAACTTACCGGTACTGATTTTTAAAACTTCTTTTCTGTCATATTAGGCATATGGAGAATTGGAAAAGATGTCCACACTGAAACTTCGCATCCTGCAGAATGATCTTGACAATCAAACAGCCAAAACTGCTGCAGCTGAACAGAAATACACCGAAACTGAGATGAACTACAAGCAGCAGCTACAGACTTTGCAAGGTAAGCATCTGGAAAGGGTTTTTGTCAAGAAAAAATTATTGAAAAATAGAAAACAACTGCCCAGGCATTTTGAGCTATCCTGAAATCCAGGTGAGTTTCAGTGATTTTTTTCATGTGTCTTTGTCTTATGCTTTTCATATTTGGTACTTTTATTCACCAGCTGAGATTATGAGACAGACAGATGAGATGCAGAAGTTACAGCAGCATTTTGAAGATAAAATGACCAAAGCAGCGACTGTCAACAAGGAGCAAGTTACTCAGCTGCAGATGGAGTTGGAAAATCAACAACGGTACGCTCAGACTTTTTATCCGAGATAGCAAAGCAAGTAAAGTAAGCAAAGGAATCAAGTATACTAAACCAAGTAGATTTTTAGAAAGTGTTCTCTTACAAATGTTTGTGTTTGTAGAGTTTGATTTTCATACATTCATTTTAATTTAACAGCTCCCATAAGGAAGAGACAACTGTACTGAAGCAAGAGGTTGATAGCAAGACAGAACTGCTTGCCTCTCTAGAATCCCAGATGAGGTTTGAGAAGGACAGTAACTTGAAGGAGATGCAGAGCCTACAGGAAGAGGTATGCTACCAGAAACACTAACTCAATTCTTTCTGTATATGCTGGTACCCTGCACTGGGGAAAAAGGGGAACGATAAGGAATAAGGCTTGTTTTGTGATACCAAATACATACATTATGTTTAATGTACTGATGCACTAGACTGAAAAAATCAGTTTTAGCCTAAACCTTTGTTGAATAGTTTCTATGATAACTCTGCCTTTGATAGAAGGTGCCTGGGTCGAGCCAAAGGTACAATCATTTAGCCAGTCTATTGGAGATTATAGAACAGCACAAAGTATAAGAGTGGTCTTCAGAAGGGATCAATTGTACATCTTTCAGGTTTTGTGTGTGTGTTTTGCCATACACTTTTAAATCTGCGTGCTCAACAACTGCAAAAAGCATAATTTTGTACATCCACATTATTGATATGCCAGTTGATGGTTACAGGTTGTAAACATTTGAATTGCATTTTGTGAATTTTAACTTCTACAGTCCTTACGGCGGTATGGAGAATTGGAAAAGACCTCTGCACAGAAACTCACCAGCCTGCAGAATGATCTTGACAATCAATCAGCCAAAACTGCTGCAGCTGAACAGAAATACACAGCAACTGAGATGAACTACAAGCAGCAGCTGCAGACTTTGCAAGGTAAGTACTAAATGAGATATTTATGGAAACCAAGACTATTTAAAGAAATATAATTTGTTTATTTTTTTTTACCCAAACAACTCCCATATCCTACACAGCATCTTGAAGTGACCTTGAATAATTTGCTTTATTCTTCATTCAATTCATTCACCAGCTGAGATTGTGAGACAGACCGATGAGATGCAGAAGTTACAGCAGCAGTTTGAAGATAGAATGACCGAAGCAGAGACTGTCAACAAGGAGCAAGTTAATCAGCTGCAGATGGAGTTGGAAAATCAGCAATGGTACGCTCAGACATTTAAATTTAAAATAGTTCACCATACATAGTTAATCGGAAGCGAAATATAGTAAACCAAGTTGAGTAAACATGAAATGAAATGTCTATATGATAGAGCGCTGTTCTACAAACATTTGAGGTTCATTCATTTTTCAACATTTACTCCAACAGCTCCCATAAGGAAGAGACAACTGTACTGAAGCAAGAGGTTGAGAGCAAGACAGAACTGCTTGCCTCTCTAGAATCCCAGATGAGGTTTGAGAAGGACAGTAACTTGAAGGAGATGCAGAGCCTACAGGAAGAGGTATGCTACCAGAAGCACTTCACATATAATTCATTTTCAGTCTTCCTGTTTATGCTGGCGCCCTCTGTTGGTGAAACAAATGAGTACACAATAATGGATGAAATGATTTATGGCATAACCTGTATGTGCATATAATTTGTGTGATTGTAATTGTGATATGTTAATATACAGTACTTGACTGTGAGGTTGTCAGTTTTCATAAATTTTTCTTTAGTCCTTGCAGCGATATCAAGAATTGGAAAAGACGTCCACACAACAACTCTGCATCCTCCAGAATGATCTTGAGATTCAAACAGCCAAAACTGCTGCAGCTGAACAGAAATTCACAGAAACTGAGATGAACTACAAGCAGCAGCTACAGACTTTGCAAGGTCAGCATTTAAAAAAGATTTTTGTTAAGAAAAAATAGAAAACCTATTGCTCAGGCATTTTGATGCTAAGCTGAAATCCAGGTGAGTTTCAATAATGTTTCTTTGCCTTATAATATTCGTTTTTGGTACTTTTATTCACCAGCTGAGATGCAGAAGTTACAGCAGCAGTTTGAAGATAAAATGACCAAAGCAGCGACTGTCAACAAGGAGCAAGTTACTCAGCTGCAGATGGAGTTGGAAAATCAACAACGGTACGCTAAGACTTTTTTTTATCCAGGATAGCAAAGCAAGTAAACTAAACTAAGCAGAGCAAAAGAATCAAGCGTACTAAACCGAGTATTGGTAGATATTTAGAAAGTGTTGTCTAACAAATGTTTGTGTTTGTAGAATTTGTTTTTCATACTTGCATTTTCAACATTTAAACTAACAGCACCCATAAGGAAGAGACAACTGTACTGAAGCAAGAGGTTGATAGCAAGACAGAACTGCTTGCCTCTCTAGAATCCCAGATGAGGTCTGAGAAGAACAGTAACTTGAAGGAGATGCAGAGCCTACAGGTAGAGGTATGCTACTAGAAACAATTGATAGCCCTGTCGATGTGTATGTTGGCGCCCTCTAGTGGTGAAACTGATGCATGTGATGACTGGAAAGGTTTACATCATAACCTGTACATGTACAGTGTTTGATCGTTGTGTTATGTTCTTATAGACCTGAAATTGAGGTTGCCATTTTGTATCCTTTTAATTTGTGATCAAACATCTTTAGTCCTTACAGCGATATGGAGAAGTGGAAAAGACGGCGGTACAGAAACTCACCAGCCTGCAGAAGGATCTCGACAATCAAACAGCCAAAACTGCTGCAGCTGAACAGAAATTCACAGCAACTGAGATGAACTACACACAGCAGCTACAGACATTGCAAGGTCAGCATCTAAAAAAGATCTTTGTTAAGAAAAAATAGAAAACCATTGCTCAGGCATTTTGATGCTAAGCTGAAATCCAGGTGAGTTTCAATAATTTTTCTTTGCCTTATAATATTCGTTTTTGATACTTTTTATTCACCAGCTGAGATGCAGAAGTTACAGCAGCAGTTCGAAGATAAAATGACCAAAGCAGCGACTGTCAACAAGGAGCAAGTTACTCAGCTGCAGATGGAGTTGGAAAATCAACAACGGTATGCTCAAACTTTATTATCCAGGATAGTAAAGCAAGCAAAGGAAAGAAATAAAGTAGATATTTAGAAAGTGTTACAAATTGATTTCCATGTGTGCTTATTTCTCAACATTTAATCTAACAGCACCCATAAGGAAGAGACAACTGTACTGAAGCAAGAGGTTGAGAGCAAAACAGAACAGCTTGCCTCTCTAGAATCCCAGATGAGGTTCGAGAAGGACAGTAACTTGAAGGAGATGCAGAGCCTACAGGAAGAGGTATGCTACCAGAAACAATTGATTGCCCTGTCGATGTGTATGTTGGCGCCCTCTAGTGGTGAAACTGATGCATGTGATGACTGAAAAGGTTTACATCATAACCTGTACATGTACAGTGTTTGATCGTTATGTTATGTTCTTATAGACCTAAAATTGAGGTTGCCATTTTGTATCCTTTTAATTTGTGGTCAAACATGTTTAGTCCTTACAGCGGTATGGAGAAGTGGAAAAGACAGCGGTACAGAAACTCACCAGCCTGCAGAAGGATCTCGACAATCAAACAGCCAAAACTGCTGCAGCTGAACAGAAATACACGGAAACTGAGATGAACTACAAGCAGCAGCTACAGACTTTGCAAGGTCAGCATCTTAAAAAAAGATCTTTGTTAGAACAAATAGAAAACCATTGCTCAGGCATTTTGATGCTAAGCTGAAATCCAGGTGAGTTTCAATTATGTTTCTTTGCCTTATAATATTCGTTTTTGGTACTTTTATTCACCAGCTGAGATGCAGAAGTTACAGCAGCAGTTTGAAGATAAAATGACCAAAGCAGCGACTGTCAACAAGGAGCAAGTTACTCAGCTGCAGATGGAGTTGGAAAATCAACAACGGTACGCTAAGACTTTTTTTTTATCCAGGATAGCAAAGCAAGTAAACTAAACTAAGCAGAGCAAAAGAATCAAGCGTACTAAACCGAGTACTGGGAGATATTTAGAAAGTGTTGTCTTACAAATGTTTGTGTTTGTAGAATTTGTTTTTCATACTTGCATTTTCAACATTTAATCTAACAGCTCCCATAAGGAAGAGACAACTGTACTGAAGCAAGAGGTTGAGATCAAGACAGAACAGCTTGCCTCTCTAGAATCCCAGATGAGGTCTGAGAAGAACAGTAACTTGAAGGAGATGCAGAGCCTACAGGAAGAGGTATGCTACTAGAAACAATTGATAGCCCTGTCGATGTGTATGTTGGCGCCCTCTAGTGGTGAAACTGATGCATGTGATGACTGGAAAGGTTTACATCATAACCTGTACATGTACAGTGTTTGATCGTTGTGTTATGTTCTTATAGACCTGAAATTGAGGTTGCCATTTTGTATCCTTTTAATTTGTGATCAAACATCTTTAGTCCTTACAGCGATATGGAGAAGTGGAAAAGACAGCGGTACAGAAACTCACCAGCCTGCAGAAGGATCTTGACAATCAAACAGCCAAAACTGCTGCAGCTGAACAGAAATACACGGAAACTGAGATGAACTACAAGCAGCAGCTACAGACTTTGCAAGGTCAGCATTTGAAACAGATTTTTGTTAAGAAAAAATAGAAAACCATTGCTCAGGCATTTTTATGCTAAGCTGAAATCCAGGTGAGTTTCAGTAATTTTTCTTTGCCTTATAATATTCGTTTTTGGTACTTTTATTCACCAGCTGAGATGCAGAAGTTACAGCAGCAGTTTGAAGATAAAATGACCAAAGCAGCGACTGTCAACAAGGAGCAAGTTACTCAGCTGCAGATGGAGTTGGAAAATCAACAACGGTACGCTCAGACTTTTTTATCCGAGATAGCAAAGCAAGTAAAGTAAGCAAAGCAAAACAAAACAATAAAGTGTACTAAACCTAGTAGATGTTTAGAAAGTGTTGGGTTACAAATGTTTGTGTATGTAGCATTTGATTTTCACACAAATTATTCATTATTTACTCAAACAGCTCCCATAAGGATGAGACAACTGTACTGAAGCAAGAGGTTGAGAGCAAGACAGAAGTATTTGCCTCTCTAGAATCCCGGATGAGGTTTGAGAAGGACAGTAACTTGAAGGAGATGCAGAGCCTACAGGAAGAGGTATGACACCAGAAACAATTGATTGCCCTGTCGATGTGTATGTTGGCGCCCTCTAGTTGTGCATACCGTGTGATGGGTGAAAAGGATTACATCATAACCTGTATGTGCACATTGTTAGATCGTTGTGATATGTTCTTTAAGACTTGAAATAGAGGTTGCCATTTTGTATCCTTATAATATGTGTTAACAAATCTTTAGTCCTTACAGCGATATGGAGAAGTGGAAAAGACGGCGGTACAGAAACTCACCAGCCTGCAGAATGATCTTGACAATCAAACATCCAAAACTGCTGCAGCTGAACAGAAATACACAGCAACTGAGATGAACTACAAGCAGCAGCTACAGACATGGCAAGGTCAGCATCTAAAAAATTATCTTTTTAAAAAATGAAATAATTGAACAGGCAGTCTAGTGAAATAGAGGTAAGCTTGAGTTATCTTTCATGACCTTTTACAATTTACAATATTTGTACTTTTATTCACCAGCTGAGATTATGAGACAGACAGATGAGATGCAGAAGTTACAGCAGCAGTTTAAAGATAAAATGACCAAAGCAGCGACTATCAACAAGGAGCAAGTTACTCAGCTGCAGATGAAGTTGGAAAATCAACAACGGTACGCTTAGACTTTCTTATCCATGATATCAAAGCAAGTAAAGTAAGCAAAGCAAAGAAATGAAGTAGATATTTAGAAAGTGTTAGAAATGTCTGTGTTTGTAGCATTTGATTTTCACGTGTGCTTATTTCTAAACATTTATTTTGACAGCTCCCATAAGGAAGAGACAACCGTACTGAAGCAAGAGGTTGAAAGCAAGACAGAACTGCTTGCCTCTCTAGAATCCCAAATGAGGTTTGAGAAGGACAGTAACTTGATGGAGATGCAGAGCCTACAGGAAGAGGTATGTCATCAAAGATTCTTGACAAGGTTTCATTGTATTGTTTAATGTTGCATGCTAGAGGTCTCAGTCTTTCTCTTTGTCTTGGATCAGTGGGTATTGACAGCAGTACGGCCAACGGCTCAAACCTGATTGACTTCAAGAATCCCTTTTTTAATATGTGTTTTCAACTCCTTTCGTCATTTTTACAGCGCTTTAGACAATTGGAAAAGACCGCCACTCTGAAACTCAGCAGCCTGCAGAAGGATCTTGACAATCAAACAGCCAAAACTGCTGCAGCTGAACAGAAATACACGGAAACTGAGATGAACTACAAGCAGCAGCTACAGACATTGCAAGGTCAGTATCTAAAAGAACTTATTATAGAGAATGAAAACCCAGATATTTGGCAGGAATGTTGACAGTATCTTGAAATATTGATGATTTTCAGTTATTTGATTTCTTTACCATAATGAATTTATATGATTTTTACTTCTCTTAAACAGTCGAGAATATGAGACAGACAGATCAGATGCAGAAGTTACAGCAGAAGTTCCAAGATAAATTAACCAAAATAACTACTGTCGGCCAGAAGCAAGTTAATCAGCTGCAGACGGAGTTGGAAAATCAACAACGGTACTCATTGTTCTTTTTCATTAGCATTTGTGAACAAGAAATTAAAATGAGTAAATCAAGTACTTTAAACCAAGTAAGATAGACTAAGCCGTCCCTGTGTTTGCAGCATTTGACACATGCATATTCATTATTTAATCTTACAGCTCCCATAAGGAAGAGACAACTGTACTGAAGCAAGAGGTTGAAAGCAAGACAGAACTGCTTGCCTCTCTAGAATCCCAGATGAGGTTTGAGAAGGACTGTAATTTGAAGGAGATGCAGAGCGTACAGGAAGAGGTATGCTATCAAAAATTCTTGAGATTGTGTCTGAATTTTCTTGTTGAACATTGGCGTCTTCTGTTACTAAAAACATCCTTTGGCAAAATCCTGCCAAAATATAGGCATTGTTATCCTTTTTTTGATCATTAGAGATGTTATCAACACTAGATAGATCAGAACTGTATTGTCCCACCAGGGGAAACTAGCTCTCTCACCTCAAATTATCTCCGCCGTTTATTGCCTTGAAGTGTCATCTTCTGGTAAAAGAACTCTGGTTATTATCTTACTTTCAACTCAAATATCAGACAATTCCTGGTTTGTCAAAATGAAGCAATATTACTTTATGTTCCTCTCTCTCTTTAATCATCCCTTTGCCTTTAGCTGCACCATGTCAAGCGTCTCTTGGAGTCTGGGCGTGTGAGTGTCCCGCCCCCTATGGTTGAACCTCTATCTGGCAACATAAGCATGGATAGTCTAGATGACGGTGATTTAGATATAGCTGATCTGGACACGGGCTCTAATGCAAGCATTCAGTCCACGGACAGTAACAAGTCGCAATGTAAGTCCATATATATCAGAGTGACAATAAGTTATAATATGGTGTCCTGGTTGGGCATCATGTAGGCAATTGTCTTATTGCTTTGAAGGCCCGTATCATTACTGTGTTGCTCCTGGCCATTGCCTTGGTGCCCCTGGTCATTGCCTTGGTGGCCCTGGGTATTACCTTGGTGGCCCTGGTCAATACTTTGGTACCCCTGATCATTACCTTGGGGGCCCTGGTCATTGCCTTGATGTCCCTGGTCATTGCCTTGCAATTCTTTTATTCCTGCTTTGAGTCTCATTGAAAGTAACTTCATTTTGCTATTAATTGCAGGCAAGTACACCATTGAGATACATAGCCGGATGAGTTCTCACAGCAACAAATCGCTATCAACCAGCCAACTATCAACTTCCCAGCTGTCAACCAACGACCTGACTGCGTCTCAACTATCCACCAACCACTTGGCCAGTTCTCAGCTATCAACTAATCATCTGACTGCTTCTCAACTATCCACCAACCACCTGACTACGTCTCAGCTATCCACCAACCACCTGACTTCCTCTCAGCTATCCACTAATCATCAGCTATCCACCAGCCAGCATTCCTTGGCTTCCAATCAGATGCGTGGATCCACAACCAGCAACATGACAGACAGCCTGAACCTGAGCCACCTAGGACCCTTGTCATTATCCATGGCTAGCAGCATCGGTGGAGATAACTTCCCCAACAGTGTATCTCAGACTATTGAGGATCTCAGTACGAATCACTTCAAGACAAGATCGCTGAGGGCATCCATGAGACAATCAAACATCAACCGTAGGACAACTGGTAAGTAGCCTGGAGCTCGTACAATGTGTTGTTGGACAGTGTTCTCATGTTTGCTAAAGGTGTGGATGGAAATTGTTTGCAACAAAAAGAGTACAAAGCTGCTGTCTTTGAAGTTTTATACATCAGTCTTATTCTCCTCAAATTCTTACACTTCTGTTGTGAGGCATTCTGATAATCACAGATCATACCTTTATCTTTATCTTGCTCAGGCCGTGCTGGTTTCTGCCTGGTTGGGACGTGTGCAGAGGAACCGGAGGACTTTGACTGGGATCGCATCTCTGAGCTCCAACGACGGAACACTCTGTGTCGTCCTCACCTCCAGACATCCTACCCAGTGGAGACTCAGACCAGAGCCCCTAAGGATTGCACAGAGGACGGCCTGAAGCTAGGATCTACCATCGATGGGAAGATTGGACAACCACAGGAAGGTCCTGTCACACGATCTCGCAAACGGACGAGCGGTGATCTTGAGCTGCCACAAGGTGGTGGACCGGCAAAGGTACTGGACTGGATCTTTGTTTTATCAATTTATGTCAATTATTCCCTGGTTTTAACAACTACAATAATCATTCTTTGCCTCGGCATTAACCCAGATATTTGACACTAATCTTGTAAGCAAAGAATTGGTATTAACAGGATACAAAGCCACAATTCCTTGCTGATCTGTGAAGTATGTTAATGACATTGTTAATCCTGTTTTTAGAAATTTCAGGGTTAGCAAATTCGTGCTGGGATGTGAATTTGGCCCTAGGTAAAAATCTCTTCACAATTAGGTAGCTCAAATCATTGACACAAAGAGGAGAATTCAACCAACACAGACAGTGACTCTTGACACTGCCACCAGAGAGCAAAGTAAATAAGAAGACATTTAACTGTTTTTTACTCTTAGATGAGAACGTCCAACTCCTACCATGCTATGCCACCACCTCCACCCCCAGATGCTAAGAATTCCACCAAGAGATCCATTTCACTACAGAATATGACATCATCGGGTGGCCTCCCAGCAAACAGCACAAGCATACAGCCAAAGGTATGGGTACAATGATATGAATCTTACATATCCTTCCTTCAGAGCTAAAAGGTTGTTTTCTAGATGTCCCCATTCATTGCACCCTCATTTGCATATAATATTACAGACATTTGAGCCAAAAGGTTGTAATTTACACTGCAGACTTTGTGCATTAATTTTATTACAAAGCTTTTTGAGCTTCATTGAGTGATAAACCTTTGAAATATTGACTCTCAGAAAATCTACAGATACACAAAAGAAATATGTCCTGATCAGATACACTTAATTGTGATTTTCTGAATGTCTATAATGTTTCCTTACAGACTATCAGTAAAATGACCAGCAAGCATACTACGAGCACCAGCAGCATCACCAGCACTGTAAGCAACAGCAGCACGACTAGCACCAGCAGTATAGCTAGCACCAGCAGCAAAGCTAGCACCAACAGCAAAGCCAACACCAGCAGTAAACCTAGCACCAGCAACAAAGCTAGCACCAGCAGCAGCAAACCCAGCACCAGCAGTGCAACCGACACCAGCAGCAGATTGAAGAGATCTGGTATTCTACGGGCCAGCACCAAGTCCAACCGCAGTCTCAAGTCCTCAGCACCTACACCTGTGAAGGTACAGATACAACTCACTGACTTCTACACTGGGACATGTCTGAAGATATCTGTATCCCTACCAAAGGACAATTCTTGCCTTTCTTGACATAAAAGCTTATTATCCAATTGATAATCAGCTCAAATGAAACAGGATTTGCCCTTTATTAGTAGAGTGGACTTGGTAAGAAACTAATTGATGAGCTGTCAGTGTTGAATGTGAACCCAGGACCACCTGCTTACTTGTGCACACCATACAATCAGTTTAAACTTGCTGTAATATCAGTCAAGCTTGAATCAGTCCATATGCAGCCCAGAATCAACCTCTTAGTAGAGTTGTCTTTAATAGCAAAACCTGAAAACGAAAGTATTCCTTTTATTCCCACAAAAAGTTGTGGGACGATTTCTTCCATTACTCTTATTTAAGAAGGATATCGTGTTATTACTTTAAAATAAACATCATGTTCAATTACAATTTTATGAATTAATGTAATGAATATTCATGAGGTAAATTTATCTTTCTTTTTTAAACAGGATGATGACAATCGTCGTGAGACCATCGCTTTCAACATCGGCTTCTCACCAAAGCCGCAAGTCAAACGTAGATCCTCCAGAATGTCACTCGTTAAGAAGGCCACCAACAGCCCCAAAATACAAGCAGCTACTCCCACACCCAGCAAAAAAGGCAAAAGGGTACGTAGATCGGCTTCAAGATCAGTGGAACAGTAATCAGAAATACTAAGCAATCATCAAATAACCATAAGCCTGATAAGGGAAACTGACTGGATGAAATTTAGATCATGGAAAAGTGATCAAAAACAAATTGGCTGGAGTGGGATTTGAACCAGGGACCCAGGAAATACCTGGAATACCGTATGGGCATTCTACCAACTGAGCTATTGTTGATGGTGTCCCTAATAGTCAATTATCTTTGTTTGCCAGTCAGAAGCCATGAAACCACAGGCTTGTTAGGGAAGGATCTTAACCTCTGACCTCTCGTTAACCAGTACAGTAGTTTTATCATCAATATGTTGGCTTGCATTTCAGTTGCTCAAAATGGACTGGTTTGTAATAACATGTCTCTTTCCTTTTCTTATTTCGTCTGCAGAGGTCCATCGCTAAATGGCTGGGCAAGTAGATCATTCCTTCACATTGGTGCCAAAGGTTTACAGAACTTCTAGCAAAAATCCAGAAATTGTGCTTCATTAGGTCAAATCCACATGAATGACTAGGGCTTGGACTATGGCTTGGTCAGGATGTTTGTCTGCAATGAAGCATAGACTGTATTGTCAGAAAAACACTCTCAGCATTAGCCATAGCCGTGATTATTAAGGATTCGGCTTACAAACACTCAGCAGAATCCAGTTGCCATCTCAGCCTGGTATTATGGAGTAGCCAGGTAATACAGATATATTAAAAGTATAGGCATATTGTGTGATTTACCACTTCAAATGTTAGTGTATAGTGTTTTTGACTGGTACTTATTGCAAAATATTCTGTTAAGAAATATTTATCCATAAATTGGAAACTAGAAGGACTGATCATCCTGAAGCAAAGTACATAGACATTTCTAAGGGTTCATGTAAATAATTGTAATATTCCATAAATTGATTAATAAATCAAGATTGATGCTTGGTCTCTGGTGATCATCTGATTGAAAATGATTGAAATATTACATTGAACTTCTGCTTATGAGAATTTGACATGTAGTGAGAGATCTGTGGTAGGAATAATTGCACCATACCGTAAATCAAATGACATAATTGAACACTCTTTGTTGTAATTGTAGGGTTAATGTCACAAACTGTAAACTTTTATTGCCTAGGCTAACTGACAGCAGCAATGATTTGCAGTTTTGTAAATTCTTGCTGGAAGATTTGTACGACAGGTTTTAGTTTCATGAAGGACTAGATATTCACAAAGTTGCTAGCACGACTTTGAGGATCTATTTTTCTACTTAGAATGAATATTTCTGAATATATTCTCTATATTGTGAGCATTTTGGTGTGTCTGTGTTTGTCTGGGATTAATTGTGGTGAATGTGATTGTTTTCAAGGATAGCTCGAGTTATCAGCCGTTTACATAAAATATTTGAAAAATAATGGATGTTAAGAGTGATAGTCCAGGCTTTTGTTTTTGTTTATCATCAGGAGGCATTATCCTAAAATTGTTTACTTTTGTTTTGTTTTTATCTTTTGATTTGGTACATTGATGATCTTCGATGGTTCCTCATATTTTTTTTAGATGAAAAGTTTACTAAAAATCAACTAGAGTTACATCAATCGTTGCAGTAGGACAATTATGAACAATATTTAAATTAACAACTGCAAAAGAAAATAGGTCATAGCCTGAAGAAGTTCATATGATATCTTGCTTAGGGCTCCAAATTCTTGTGAACTGACATGTATTGAAGTTACATTTGAATTCACATTTGAATCTGAAAAACAGAAGTTAGTAATTATGAGTACTTTGAGCAAAATTGTTTGTGAAAGGTTACTAGACAAAGTTGACATGTACATATTATGTAAATATAGAATCCACAGCAAAAAGTCTTCAAATAGGTTCAGGAACATTGCTTAAAGGCCATTTTGTAGTCCTTTTTGTAGCTTATTTTTAATATGTAAATATTTGGGCAGTAATTTGATGATCATTCTTTGTGTAAATATCATGAGTTTTAATAATAATTGTTTGATGTGCCAACTCTTATATCATTTCCATTTTTGTCTACTGTCAGTTTGAGCAACTTGAAGGTCAAATAAAGCCTTATGCTAGCACATGATGAAGCACATGACTGGTAGCTACTGTGTCGCTTAATGTACGTGTGTTTTATTAATCTGCAAGTTTCAGTTCCGTTTTCCATGGGTTATTTAAGCCATTTATCATCAAAAACAACTTGCAACAAACTTGCAGTCTCCAGCTTGAAAAATATTGCCTCCATAGACATAAATAATCAATAGACCGACAACAGAGGGCGTGAGCGCGTAATTTATGGTAATTTTGGAATAAAAAAACCCTGATATATGACATAAGGTGAAAATGAGCTGCACGTAAAGTCGTAAACTATGATCACTGACACTCATAAACTATTTCTTTTCATGTTGAACTTTGATTTTCGTAGAGTGACCCTTTGGCCACTAACTGAGATTGGTATAGGTCACACGTCTTGACCCCGGACAAATTGTCTGACCAAAGTGATGGAATTAATGGGCTATGGCGTGTGATATTTTAAAGCGAAAGAATAATTATTCGATGAAAACTGTACAATATGAAATAAATACAGATCTCAGCGAAATAAATGTTAATTCAACATCTGAAAACAAAGTTTAGTTCAATTTTACAATGCAATACACGTACATCGTTTCAGGTTAAACTTGGGGGGAAAAACCTGAAATTGTTTTCAGTTTGCTGGAGAACAATTATTGTGCACTTATTTGTACCCGATGGGTCAATTTTCAATTGCATTAAATTGCATTGTCATGAAATAATTATGTCCGTCACACTATAAAACGTGCACTGTGTTCATCAGTCTAATCATTAGCTTCGCTCTGTTGATCCAAAATCATTTTAATGTTCACAAAAGCAAGGGAATTCTCCTATGGTTATTGAAAAAAATGCAATCACATTGGAATAATAACAGCTTAAAACGACGTCACATTCATTAGCTAATCAAAGTAGGGAAAGTAAAAAATATATCGTACCAAACACCAATGGCCAATCACGTTTATTCCAATTTCTAGACTCTTACAACGCTAGCAGGGTACGTACTCGTTGTAATGTTTCTGGATTAATCAGGAACGGTTAAACTTTCTGTTATGTTTCCTCCTTAAAGGTAATATCATACTTTGCCGGTTTTTAAATTTTTTTTAAAGATCAAAAATATTTTCGGTCGTTGCCTGGATAAATACACCATTTCAGGCCACCGGCGCACCCAGGATTTTGTCTTGGGGGGGGGGGGGGGGCTCAAAGAAAATTTTTCTCCCACAAAACATTTTGTGACTCCCCCCCCCCCTCCTCCTCTCCCTTTCCCTCTCCCCCCCCCCTTTTTTCTTATTTTTTTCTTCTTTTTTTTTCGTTTTTTTTTTCAGGGACCCTCTTGGGGGGGGGGGGGGGGGGGGGGGGCTCAAGCCCCCCGAGCCCCCCCCCCCCCCCTGGGTGCGCCACTGTTTCAGGCGGAATTTTGTTTACGGTGGATGTTTCTACCATCACCATCTCCATAGTCCACTGCGCGGTGTGAGTTATACGTAAATCTGTGTGAACATTTCTGTTTTGGTTTCTTACCAAAGTATGATACTACCTTTAATGTCCCTAATTACACATATGAGAAAGTTTATTGTCTCACATTATACAACGTGCACTGTGTTCATCAGTCTAATCATTCAGCGTCGCTCTATCTGTTGCGCTGAGCTGCCAAATTCATTTAAATGTACGCAATGCAAATGCAATCATACTAGAATTCTCCTGTTACTGAAAAAGTACAATACACACTGGAATAAGAACAGCTTAAAACGACGTCACATTCATTAGCCAATCAGTAGGGGAAGTACGAAAATATAGAAACCAAACACTATTAAAGGCCAATGATCACGTTTATTCCAATTTCCAACTGAGGCTCTTCCAACGCCAGCAGGGTTGTAATGTTTCTGGATTAATCAGAAAGGTTAAACCTTCTGTTCATCCTCCTTAATTTCCCTAATTACAGAAGAAGAAGTTTAATGTCTCACACTAGTATACAACGTGCACTGTACTGTGTTCATCAGTATAATAATTAGCTTCGCTCTGTTGAGCTGTTTTGATAAAATACTGTATAGGAATGACTAGATATTAGGCCTGGGCGATTAGTGCTTTTCACTAATCGATTAATCGCGGAGGAAATAATCGCGATTAATCGATTAATCGCGATTACCCGGAAGTGACTATACAAGCAGCATGTACCTTGTGTTCATCATTGCGGCACTGCAGTAAACTACACTAGCGTAATGCATTGATTCTTACAAGTTTCAACAGCGATCAGTTCCGATTTCCGAGGCATTGAGCAATGCCATTTTTGTTCTGATAAGGTATAATGCAAAATTCGTGAAGCTAATATCGTCCATAATTATTGATATTCCTTCAGTAAAGTAGGGTAATTTCGTGTGTTGGCCAACAAGCCATGCAGTTACTGCCTCACGTAGGTACACACAGACGTAGTCCCATACATGCATGTACAGGTCAATCGACTGAGAATAGTAGTAACTCATGGAATTAATCGCAACTCGAAGGCACTAATCGCGCTGGCACGATTAATCGAGTAGTTCAGAATTTACTAATCGAGTAATCGACACAGGAATGTAATCGCGATTAATCGATTAATCGAGTTAATCGCCCAGGCCTACTAGATATACACTCAATTATCCGTCAATGTAAATGACACTGCAGCAAAAGTAATCTAATGAAAGTCATTTACTAATCTTGATATTATCAACAATTCCTGAATTTAGTGACCTTATTTTGGTTAAAAACATATTTTTTTTTCAAATTTAGATTCGTTTTAAAGCTCGCAAAAATATGAAGTTAATGCGTTTTACAGACATCATAGGGCCTATCTTAGAATGTACTTTTCGGCAAAAGTCATCGGTTAACCTGTACAATTGAAAAGAAAATGAAAGTTGAAGTGTTCACCTTTATTATACCGTATTGGTCGATTGCCTCAGAAACTTGTGAGTGTTTCTAATTATTTTCAAAATTTGCCATTTTGCGTTGGAGCCTAAAATAAATTATTTAGTGGTCTGCATACATGTATTATGTATCATTACTGAAAAAAAATCGTCACGCGCTTTATTTAGCAACGGTCCCATGCACCATGGAGGAAGGAAAGAATGCACAAACCTATGCACGAAGTTTGTACACGCGCTCATTGCTAAAGGACGTGCGGAGGATTTTTTTCAGAGTTCACAAGTGTATTAAGTCTTCAACAATTCTGTGCATAACGAACTGATCATCATTATGCGACAAATTTGTCGAAATTTCAATCACCCAAATTGTTTTATGTGGTGACCGCCTCCCAAGCCAACTACTTTCATAAAAACTTTATGACTACTTTATAGCACGCCCTCTTTTGACATATTATGGCCAGTCACATGACAAAGCACTGGTACTCTGTCAAATCCTAACCCGTAGATATTGTACTGATAGTGTGTCGATTACCGGCTAAAAATCGACACACTAATAAAATAATATTGAACGTCTACAAACGAAACGAAGAGGGACGCCCATCGTTATGATGCAAAACGGAATTATACGACATAAACTGCAACTTTATTAACCTGGTTTGGCACAGTTACCTGAAGGAGGAATTCATGACAGTATTAGGAACACCTTGTATAAGGTAAGTAGAATGTATGAGTGCAGTAATGACTCGATGTGTGTTCGTGTGTTTAGGTGGTGGTTGTTAGAAGTTTGTCATGTTTGTGTAACAGTGGAGTTCGAACGACGTTTGTGTACAGACTGGACCTGACTGTTACACGAAGACTCACTTCGACTTGGTTTGACCATGGACTAGTGAAGTGTAGTCATGTGGAAAACTTAGGTAGGCTATGCCGTATGCGAATAAGTTTTCAAGGAATCTGTTACTTTAATTTCATACCCACACTTTGATCTCCGTGTAACGTTAAAAAGAAATTCGGATTTTGGGGAGCTAGGTTATGATTCTGTGCCTTGTTTGTGGAGCCCTCATCACGATAACATTCACTGATAAATCATAATGATAATGATCACAACGTAGGCCTACATATACGTCAAGTGCTACGTCACATGTCATGTTGATATATGGGCTGTTACTGGGACAGTATTTCATGTAGACCTATCATTATCAAGATTGCTTTTGATGTAATCAAGTCCATGTCCATACATTCATTCAAATCATGGTCTGCCATCTGTTGATTAATTGGATGTAGGGGCCTAGGCCAAGTTCCTGAAGTTTGGTTATTTTGTTTCACTGTGCCATATAAACCACCTGTTTCTACATCAGATTATTATATCTACATTGTCACTCAGCCTTTTCAAATGTGTTATGTTTAATTGATAAATGTACTGACTACTTGTGTATTTATTCCATCATAAATTGATTTGTGCAACTTGGTTTGTTCATATGTTGTGGAAATATTATAGACAAACGTTTTTGTTTTGTGAGAACTGAAGAAACATAAATAACCAAACCAGGATTTAATTCCCAAACTGTAATCTGCTTTTGTAAACCTGTGTGTGCATTGATTGTAGTTGAATAATATTTAATTCGCTTCTTCTATTTTGCTGCAGATTGTTCCAAGGAGTATGTGACTAGTTTGGAAGCATCGACAGAAATGGAAGTCAAATAATAAACTTGGATGAAAGCTGCATCACATTTGTCGCTGCTAGTAAAGACTGTCCACCTGTCATAATGAGTCGATTAATAAGACGTTTATCCAATGCATCTATTTCATCTATTACATCCATCGGTACACCCACCAATGGATTACCTGGAGTGGTGGGATCAGTTGGTCCTATGGATGTACCTGCTGATGCTGACCCACAGGCTTGCTTTGAAGTCTTCTGTAGCCATTGGGCACAGGTTAAAGGTATAAGCTTCTTTCTCTAAATTCTTCATCAGGATTTCTGTGTTTTTCAGCTTTGTTTTCTAAGTTATATTTCTAAAAGTCTAGCTGAAAAAACGCTAAGGATCTTATTTGGCCTAGCACCAGTTTTTGTTATTTGGCCAATACTGATTTTCTTCAGAATTTGACTACAGATCAAACAAATTTTTGTATTGTACTTTTTGTTTTCTTTTTGAATAATTGTCTTTATAACGGATGTTGTTTTTTTTTACTCAGGAATAATGGTCAAGCAGAATGCCAGTAGTGGTAACCGTTTCCCACGGAGTAAAGCCAGCTTCGATGATATCCAAGCAGTCGCCAACTATGCTACACAGATGATGTATCTATTAGTGGAAGAGACGCAGCCTACAGAGGGCGTCTTAGGTCACATGTTAGAACTGACCATCGGTGAGAATGTCATGGATCGTCTGTTGTCCTGGGGTCTGGCTTGTGGAGAGCATAGCGAGGACATGAAACGGGAGATATTACGTATCTATGAGATGATGTTATCACAATCTAAGCAAGGCGTGCTGATGCATAATGCTCTGCTCAATCCTCTACTCCGACTACTGATAGCATGCTCAGAGTATTGCTCGGACAGAGTGGAGTTACATCTAGTCCTTCTATTACATCAGCTATGTGTGTCATTATCAAAGGTATGTATACACTGTTGTCTAGCGCTCTGATTAATCAAACAGAATTTAACAGGCTTCTGACTGCCAAACGAACAAGGAAAATTGACTATTAGGGACACAGTCAACATAGGGCCGGATAGCTCAGTTCGTAAGAGCGCCGGTACTGTAATCCGGAGGTTGCTGGTACGAATCTCTCTGTAGTAAATGTTTCTTTGTTCATTTTGCAATGACTTTAAATTAATCAAGCCCGTTTCCCTTATGGTTATTGAGGATTATTTAGAAATTAACAGGAAAAATAACAACAAAATCTGATACCTGCCATGCTGTATAGGCATGACAGGAAGAACAAAAATGATATTTCTGTCTGTAGCTTGCATCAACAGGGTTTAAGTCAAGTTGATTTACTTATTTCCTTGAAGATATCAGTAACATGAATGGCTAATTATGCAACTAATTATGAAACTTACACTCAAACTGCTTTTTCATCTCTGGTAATCTAGTGTCTAAAATCACGTTTTGCTTTGCACCCATTTGTTTCTGAGTTGTGGAATTTTCACCAAGAGTTCTGCAACAGGCATTTAGTTAGGATTTTTAGCCATTGTCCTGGCTGTGCAGTAGATCTTGACCTGACATTTGACCCCCTCGTTGCTTAGAGGAGAGTTTCAATCATTGACCATTAATGAATCCTTTTGTCCCTACAGGATCCAGTCTTATTGGAATATCTCTTCCATGCCAGTCCTAACCAAGGACCGGCCAAGTTTCTTCTCTTCTCCCTACTCATACCATTCTTACATCGTGATGGTAAGGTTGGACAACAAGCTAGAGATGCACTCCTTCTATGTATCTCAGTATCCAGTCAAGGAGAGAATATTGCCAGATATATCACTGAGAGTACCAACCTGTGTCCGGTACGTACCATTCTTACCAAAGTTACCATAGTTCATTTAAGTCCTGGAAAAATCCTTGAGTCTCTCAGTTTTAATTTTCACATCTGGTAGTGAGCTAAGTAATGTAATAACCATCCCGCTTGAAACCTGGAACTTTTCCAGAGGGACCAAGTCAGGCTATCAGGTCAAATGTACACATATGGATAAATATTCCAGAAACCCATGACCTTAAGGCAATATGTTGGCAAAGAAACAGATTTTACTCTGATCACATACTACTCAATGGAAATTTAGAATGACAAAATAAAACCCTGTTGTATAATATAATTAAGATCATGTTATTCTTTAATACACCTGTTGATATGATGTTAAATCTGTACAAGTCTTACTTGGAAACTAAATACAATCATGTTGACATTAGTGATTCTGGTGGATTTTTTGGCAGGTTTTGGCAACCGGTCTTGGAGCATTGTACTCTAGATTGCCACGTGTACTGGACATCAAGGTTGACCATTGGCATTGTCTGACCAGGGAAGATTGGACCGTTATGCCTGATCTATGTATGTTTCTTCACTCACTGGAATTCTGCAATGCAGTTGTGCAGGTATTCATAGTTCTATTCAGTAATGACAATTCCTTTTTAATGCAAGAAATAGTGTATGAATATACATTAACCGTAACCTACGTGTATACCATAGTTTATCACTCATGGTTTTTCTTGTGGTAAGTGTGGTATCCTGAATACCACAATACACCTTAGTATGGTTTATGATTTTTTATGATCCAGTTCCCTTGTGGAGACTGGTAATGTGTGGTAAGCAGCTCTTGTCTTGTGTGGTCATGGTGGTAGGTACAGAGGGTTTGGGTAACAATTTATCATAGGCTGTTCATTTTTTATAACAAATTGCACTTATGATTGAGTTTTCAAAATCTAAGTCAAGAATTCACATTTTATGTTAGCTGATACTCATTGTTATGATTATCAGGTAGTGTGATTTGATTTCTGATTCCTGATCTATGATTGCGTTAACAGGTTGCTCATCCACTTGTTGCTAATCAGCTTGTGCAGTATTTCCATGATGGATTCTTGGTACCAGTCATAGGTCCAGCCCTACATCAGGTATGTCAATCAGTATTCCTGTATGACAGCTGTATTGTGGGGATTTGTGGGGTTTTGTGGGGTTTTGTAGGGTGTTGTTTTCATTTGGAATATCTGTATTTACCCAAGATGTCAAAAGTAGTAGTCATGGTAGTGGTTTTTTTTATTCTTTGTCAAACAGCATTAAACAAAAGCTTTTTTGTTGTAATTGTTGCAAAGGCAATGTAGTTGCTTCACATGCCCTGTTATCTGATTACCAGTATGTTGAATTCCGCAGAGTGTCCGCATGTAGTAAGACTACATAATTGAAGAAAAATTACACATTTTATCTCTATTTAGAAAATGAAATTTGATCTGTACCAACAGACATACATGTATGTTGTATATTTACAGTAGACTGTGCAGTATGTTAATGTTAATTGGTAGTCATGATTTTATTTGAAGTCATATCATATTTGCTCATTGCATCTGCTGCAAAAATGTACAAGATATGCATTAGTCTCGGAGTGTGGAAAAAAGTCCCTGTCTTTATGCTCCAATAAGTTTCAGTTTTTGTTCCCGAAATACCCTTTAAAATTTCACTTTCACTTCATATTCAACATCATTACAATATATCAACCATTTCATGTCTACATAACATGTAGAAAAACTCATGTACATGTAGAATCATTAGCCTATAAATGCAAACACTTGATTGCAATTCAATGACGTAGAATCATTATATTTACATGTATATTTACAAACAAATATTATTTAATTTGTTACAGCTAACATATTTAAATCATGACATTTGAAATAAACATAAATCCTTGAGCCAAGTAATTCCTAAAATGCTTGTGGAGACATTCTGGTGATCCACTAGTTCCTGACCGCAAGAAAATGCTGATTCTGAAAACAGCTTTGAAATGCACACACAATATCTTTAGCAGCTGCTGTGCTAAGCTGTGCTATGCTAGGGACTTGACTTGGAGGCTGTTAACCAATCAAGTAATTGAACTCGGATCTGTAAAGCGCACATATCCTTGGGCCTGGCTTCTGTTCTGTAAAATGGCTTAGTCATGTTAGTCACTCATGTTACATGTATTTTTGTTGACCAGCATATGATTTACACAGTTTGAATCTGAAACCAACCAAGTCTAGATTTCTCTACTTTGTCAATTGTACATTTCATTAGTGCACACTTTCACAAGATTAGCCTGGAAAAGTACAGTAGGAATAATTTCTCTGTTCATTTTGAAAGTGAAATTGTTCCCAGTAAAAATAGTCTGCCATAGGTTGCTGCATAGTGTGGTATTTTGAACGAATTAATATAGTAGTACTAGTAGGATCCTGATTGAAATACCTGCAGTACAATTGTGGAATAATTCTTATTATGGTTTTTGTTTTTTTATGAATGGCAGGTCTTAACAATTGACTCGTACTTTGTAAGTTGGGTTTGATGAGCCTTGTCTATCATTTACAGTATTGTCCTAATCATATTTTTTCATAAGTACAATGTATTCTTCTCATTGTTGCACCTAAATCTTTGGTAAGCTTGCTATATGTACACGTGTACAGCAATTCTGCTCTTTTTCATCTAAACTACTTATGTGTATAGAGACTGGAACTGCAGTTATTTTCTTCATACTTACTGGTGCTTTCTTCTGGATCAATGTGATCATGTGAAATTGGTAGTTATAGTCAGATTATGTATCTGAGTTATCATGAAGTAACCACACATGTGCACTGATAATCAGATTTTGGAGAGATCATGTGCTAACGTGGCTAATCTGGTATGATTGACATGGCACGATTGCCAGGTCATTATTAATTAGAGGAAGCAACATAGGGCCACGCCCCTCCACATTTATGCCACTCCTTACATTTAGTGAAATACACTTCTTCCAGCAGCTGTACATGCATGCTGTAATTTACAGTGTAGAACTATTTGTAGTTAGTTGTGTCCTTCTGGATATTTTGAAACACTCCATGAGAGCGATGTGTTTACTGCTGTGACCTACTGGGTGGGTAGGTTATGGCTTGAGGAAACTCAACAGGGAAGTCCTAGTTAAACTGAACCATTGAGTGAGTTCCAGGGAAGTCATTCAATGTACTATGTAGTATGATAGGCCTATACCAGTGTACAATGTGCATACATGTAGTATGTACATGTATGCAGTTTGTAAGTTGTCCAGATTGTTACTCCTTTCTGTGACGGCTCTTCCTTCCCTTGATGACTCCTCCCATTTTCACTGAGCAGTGATTCTTCCTTTTGATGACCAACAAATATACGTTCAACTAATAGGAATCCTGCAAAACAACTTGACTCGCATTGACCCAATACTCAGGAAAATGACAAGATGGATTTGTTTTGGGCAACACCAAAATAATGCACAAAGTTGCAAACCAGAAAAGTGATAGTTAATCGTCATGCATAAGTGGTCTTGTAGTGTACAGTTATAGAAAAGAACATGTAGGCCAGCACATTTGCATTTCAATCTGTCTGTATGGGTCGTATCTAATGTTGTATCACATTACCATTTGAAGTCAATTGAAGTGGATTCTAATTCAGTTAGATTCTAAGCAGTATGGAGCTGGGTAATTTGTTTATATTGAATAACCTGTGTCCTTGTCTTACATGTAAATAGTTTACCATGATGAACTGTTGAAAGTACATGGCATTTGCCTCATGCTGTTTGTATGATTGAGATATGACATATGACTCCTTGCTAGGATTTACCAGCCCTGGGGATATTTATTTATAGAATAGATTCTTTACCTTACTTCTGCAATAGTTTAATTGGTAAGAGGAATGCTAGACTGGAATACACGTGTACATGTAGGCCTATGTACAACCGTGATATGCTCAAGATACATTCAGCATAATTGCACACTCTTTGAATGACCAATACATAAAATGTTATGACTGTGCTGGATGGTTATACAATGTATAATATGCAAGCCTGGGATTGGATTTGGGAAATGTAAGGGTAGGCTTGTATGCATTGTACACTCTACCTGCAATATTGCCACAATGCAGTTTTACCCTGTGCGATAATTTGATTTGCTACGGCCTTTGGGATTGAGGCATGTCTAAATGTTATGTAGAAACGTCATGGTAGCTACTACATGTACATATTGTATAATGCACTGTATATATACACAGTACACTGCAATATAAGATGAATTTACTCTGGACTGTAAGTGGGGTTCATTGGGTACAGGAAATATAATGCCATGAATGATGCATTCTTGTATATGATTGAAAACAATGTCCATAGAGTCCCACACATATCTGGCACCGGAAGTTGATTTTTCTTACAGAACCTGGTCTGGTCTTTCATGAATTACATTGAATAGTACAGATGTACTTAATCTGGAAAACACTATAAACACTGTACAAACACTGTAATGCATTTCAATAACATATAAAAATCTGTTTGATAAATATACATGTATGCATCCGTTTCGCATGGTTGAACAATGAATTGTTTCAATCAGCATACTGTACATTTCAATATGTCATGAAAGGTTGCTGGTATCTCAGTCACTGCTTGTTTCCATAGCTAATGTAGTACAAGACTACACAAGAAGCAAAGATTTGTCCATTTCATAGAATAAAATGAAGTCCATTTTCAAAACCCCAGATTTTTCTGCGTTCAGATCACTTACCTGTAAAACATGAAATAGAATCAGTTTGAGTTAGGACGTATGATAGTGTCAGGCCTTCCTAGCTCCAAGCATTTTGATATATTTCAGGTCATTATTTTGGCTGATGAGCAGTTCGCAGCAGTTTATCACTTGTAAAGAATCAGTTTGAGTTACTTTTAGGATGATTGGAAATAATCTCATTAGTTTTCTTGTTGAATATGTAACCTCTGGCTATGGGTATATTAGTAGACACTAGACAGATTGATATTTTGTTCTTGTGTATTGAACCGTGCAGAGTGCGACCAGGTGCAAAGCTTGTTAAACTAGTCAAGGTTATGCTGAGTATTTGTTTAATTTGGCATGTACATGTACATTGTACATAATACATGTAGGTGTGAGTGCTGTGCTATTGTATGGATGTTTGTTCTCCTATGTTCAGCATACATGTACTTTGTGATGTGACTCAGATCAAATACTAGTCAATGGTAGATTGTTGTGTGTGGCTGAATACATGTATTACACTGTTCAACAATGGGTTGTCTCAAAATTTAGGACAATTCCCATGCTGAAATTGGGGTAATAGAAATGACAATCCTAGTCAGTACTCCTTCAATTTTATATGTTTGCTTACCATACACGATGTACATGTATACATCACTGTACCATTGTATATTGTACGGTCTACATACTGTGTCTATGGCATTGCATGATAAGTTTATGTGTAATCACAAAAACACTTGTAACATTATTTATACGTTGAAATATTGAATGTTTTCAAGTTGTCCATGCTTAATTTGCACATTGTGGTATTTGGCATCACATACATGTAGACTTTACAAACTACCTTGTTAACTTTTTGCATTCTGTAAAATTAAATTTTGAAAAAAAAACCCTTAATTTTCCTTGGTTATTGACGATATTTTTATCTGTATTGCGAGATGTTGAAATCCTGGAAGACACAGTGAGCTTACTAAGATCCAAGATACTGTTATGTTCACATTGTCTAAAAGTAAGCATGTTAAGTACATGTAGTAACACAAGTTGAAATCAGTCAGCAACATGTGCCATTGAGATTCTGCTCTTCCACATAAATACATGTACATAGTTAGATGTTTATAGATTCATGAAGGTTCCCACCCACCCCTGGAGGGGTTTAAGGTTAATTGTATTCATTAGACAAGTCTTACCAGTCCCTCGTTGTATCATTCATGTGTCATTCATACCATTGTGTTGTTTTCTCCATCACATTTCAATTACATTTATAGTTCTCTGCTGATGGTGACGTGAATGACTTAGAAAATCCGGTAGGTTTGGGTTTCAGGGGCGTTGCATTTTGTTTTTAGAGAATGGAATCTGTAGTATAATCTCATAGCTGCATGATCCTGATTAAATAGCCTGCATGGGTTTCTACTAGCATGGATGTGTGTAATTTATGCAAATTTATGCGTGTTGTTTTAACTTGATTTGCTGTTTTGTATGGGAGCACTTTTCATTTTCTTCAATATATGTGTTTTGCATACATGTGTTGCTTTTCATTTCAAAACCCGTTTTTCTTTTTAGACATTCTTTGCTCATGATTACATCTGTAATATTTTGAGTGACTTATAAATTATAATTCATTTTTATACTAGTCTGCTTTTTTCTGAAGAGGTATTTTTTATTAGTGCATTTCTAAATTTTGTATCTTGGTCTTTTTCAGGAGTGAAATCCTTTATCGTATGAATTTGATGCAGTGATATGATTTTTATGTTGTTGACCATTTTTCTGTCTAAATTCCTCCAAATTGAAGTATTGGATATTGATTTACTGATTTGCTCGGTCAGTTGACACAGTTTGAAATGTCCAATTGACCTATGGACCAAATGCAAGATAATATTAGTCAGTAGTCAGTGGTCACTGGCATTACCAAAGGAAATGTTTACTAAACACAGGTCAATAATGTGGCATAAAGAGGAGCCTCATTAGACCATCATTTACACACGTACAGTTGTACACAAATTATGAATGCCAGACTGCATTGCAGCATGTCATGTCTCTATATGAAAGAACATTGAACACAGTCGTGTTTTTCCTGATGCAAATGTACAATGTAGACTTTACATCATTGCTATGATCACCTCCTTCACATTGTCTTATAACTCACTTGATCTGAGCATTATTATCTTTCCGATTCCAAGTTTCTGTAATTTTGGCAAGTTGCATCGAATTATGGATATTATTGCAGGATTTCCGAGTTACTGGCTTACTAACTATTTTGGAGTGTATATTGAATGCGTTTGTGGTATTGTTAGAATGCTAACATCCTTGCAAGATATCAGTTTATTTTTTGTATTTATTTTCACTTTAACATTCAGAAAGAAACAGGAAATGTTCCTCTTTTAGTCTGATGTTTGGGTCTTGGTGTGTGTGTGTTTGTCACTTGCATACAATACAAGTTATACTAACATGTTGGCTTTGGTTGTTGGGTTGGTATTTTCCATTCATTTGTTGATGTCATGCACAAATTGACCTCTAACTCATGTGTAATACAGTAATGAATGTAGGATAAATTAAATTACCTTTCAAGTTTGAACTCTGTGTTTCTGTTTGTGAATTGCAAGTTGTATCTCTGTTGAGATTCCCATTATTCACCCCAAACTGATTTCCACCAAATGTTACAATACTCTAATTTAACTTATGTACTTATTAATTATACTTATGTATGTTATTTGTGCATCTGTGCTCCTATTTTCTTGACGTGATAATAATTTGGGTGCTTATATAACATTACATGGTTTGGTTTGTGCAATGCATCTTTGTTATTATAGTCAATGCTATTACTAACTAAACTTGTAATGTTATTGTGCCTCAATGCGCACATCATAGTGACTACTACATGTACTGTATGTTTATGTTGCATTTTTCATGGCCTTGGTGTTCACTCACAACTTCCTACATCTCTGACAGACACGCCCTTTTTCAGAAAATATTGCTGTATCCAGAGCTAAATTCTTGGCTGTGTATTTAGTTAAACTATAATTTCCTTCAACCATCAAATTCATAAAGAAATTAATTACAAAGCTCATGAAGTATGTATGTAATTGTTTATACTCTTATACTAGTTGTCTTTTTCCAAAAAAAAATAATCTGCTCAACTTTCCTTCCATAGCAAGATTTTGTTCACATTTTCTTTGTATAGCACGAGGCAATAACATGCAATGCACGCAAAGCAGATTTTGCACATTCAAGTAATTTGTACATTGGTTTTTGCTGAATTTAGCGAGGTGGAAAAAATGAATGGTTTTCATTTGAAACCTTGCTGCCTGTAGTGTTTGATTAACACTGTGTAGCTGCTGCTACAAGCATGATTATTTAGGAATATAGTCATAGTAAACAGTAGTTTGTTGTTCCTATGATATAACTAGATTAATCACTGAATGTACTGTCTGTTATTTTTTTAAATTTTTAAACTTTGGTATTTACCTTTCCAAAACTTAAAATGAAATTAGATTTTTGACAGAAGATATTCTCCCTATAATACAAATCAAGAGATGACATGACCCTGATATTCAGAAATATTCTAAAGTACGTCTAAATATCTGAGTGTTATTCAGGTTATTGTGATGTTACCATTCAGGTTCATAACCCTCAGGAAATCTAACATATTATCAGTTTAGCATTTACAGGGCTGGAATTAAGGTTTGGTGAGGGCAAGGCCAATTTTCCATTGCAAGGGGCACTTCTATTGGAAAATCTTAATGTCTATGGAAACATTTGAAGGGGGCACCAAGGCCAAGAACCAGGGCAACGAAGGCCACGGCCTACTTGGTCTCTGTTTATGTTCAGGCTTGCATCTATATTTTGCCCCTGAACTCTGCAATAGCAAGGACTTTAATTGAATCTGAACCTTTGACTTACTGACTTGTGACTCTTGTGATAACCAAACTGTCCAATATATTCTGATAATCACACATATCCAATTTTGATGAATATTTTGTTTGTTTTAGGCCCCACAGGATGAGATAGTAGCTACCACGGCCTATGTGAACCTCTTTGTATCTAGCATTACGACACCAGCTTTAATGAAGGCATTTCTACACTACCTGTGCATGGGACAGCACGAAGGTCGTCTAGTCCTGGACTCCTTATTGACAAGGATAGGAACAAATTCCAGGGTAATTGTCATATCTCCATACTGTAAAAATTAATGGTTGCCCCTGACAACGTAAAGGTCACCATAGTAACTGCACAAAGAAATATATGCTAACCAATTGGTTCACTCATTCTTCATTTTTTTATTAGAAATGCAGTGATGTTCAAGTAGTTCGTAACAAAATTTGATTTTGTCGTTTGAACAACAAAAGAACTGTGGCAATCTTTAAGTGAATTAGAAAAGTATAGACATTTTTTCTCTTTTCCATTTTTTTTGCTCGTCCAGCTTCTCTTGAAAATGTACCTTATTAGATATGCCAGACACCATTGATAATCAACACTGCTGTGGTTTTCCTCAAGTGGAAATGTTGGTAGTATAATAGTGGTAGTATGTTGTAATTACAACACATTTCCATTGAAGCATGATTAAATGGGCTCATTCAATTGACGTTATTATTGTCCTGTCAAACTCATTAAAAATTGAAACATGGATTTTCAATTATATTCATATATCAATGTGTAGACAATATACATCTACAGGTGCAATGGTGTGGCACAAATTTGAACAGTCGCTCTGTAGGCAAGTGTACAAGAGTGACGTCATCAATATACACTGTATAGGCCTATTACAGTGTAATGTCTATATAACAAACACAGTGGGATCAACACAATCTGTCTATTTTAGTAGGCATTTTTTTTTTTAGATAACAAATGTTCAGTATGTTTTGTACACAAATATTGGCAGCCAAGGATGATGTTTGTTGTAGCCAAATGTCCCACTATACTCAGTAAATTTTGTTTATGCTGTTTTTGTGTAAAAATTGCTTAGAGTTAGGAGGGCCTGATGCTCCCACCTTAGGGCCTGTTTGTTTTATTAACACACGGGATCCCAGATTTGGGGATCCACGTCCTATGCAGGGTATGCTAAAATGGGATCCGAATCTGCAGGATTCGGGATCCTGTGGGTTAAACAAACAGGCCCTCAGAAAGATCCTGCCAGGATCAAAATGTCTGGCCTTCCTAACTCTAACAGTCTAAGCATTTTATACACAATGTATTTTAGGTCATGATTTTGGTTGATGAGCAGTTTGTTATTAACTTTGTTCTAATACAAAACCAACTGTTACTGCCCTCCCTTTACTCAATTATAATCAAAATTCCAGATCAGTCCCTGCTACCAGCAACATGACTCACCAATTAATGCTAATATATCGTGTCTTTTCTTCTCAGCTATGTCTGGTGACTCTGTCTTTGTTTCATACTCTGGTGAATCTCAACTGCGAAGACTTCATGCTGGAAATAATTCTCAAGTAAGTTGAATCTAGACTTGATGCTGGAAATAATTCTCAAGTAAGTTGAATCTAGACTTGATGCTGGAAATAATTCTCAAGTAAGTTGAATCTAGACGTGATGCTGGAAATAATTCTCAAGTAAGTTGAATCTAGACTTGATGCTGGAAATAATTCACAAGTAAGTTGAATCTAGACTTGATGCTGGAAATAATTCTCAAGTAAGTTGAATCTAGACTTGATGCTGGAAATAATTCTCAAGTAAGTTGAATCTAGACTTGATGCTGGAAATAATTCTCAAGTAAGTTGAATCTAGACTTCATGCTGGAAACAATTCTCAAGTAAGTTGAATCTAGACTTCATGCTGGAAATAATTCTCAAGTAAGTTGAATCTAGACTTGATGCTGGAAATAATTCTCAAGTAAGTTGAATCTAGACTTCATGCTGGAAATAATTCTCAAGTAAGTTGAATCTCATCACCATTTGCATCGAGGAACCTTTCCCTTCGCTTTGAGTCCTTTGATGTCAGCTGATTTCATGTTTGCTTACCGGTATTTCAATATTTTGCTCTATACAGATTCTTGGTTCCATGCAATCACCTCATGGTGAGTCAACGAAAAGCCATCAAAGACGTTGATCTACACAGCAAATCGGCGGATAGGTTTCTGTCACTGAGACCAGCTTGCTGTCAGACCAAGACCAAAGATTCCTCCCCGAGTCAGACCGTGGCCAGTCACCAGACTATCAATGCAATCACCAATGGTATGGGAGACTCACCTAAGACAGAACATCAGGTCATGCTTCATTTACCACACTCTAGATCCGTGCCTTCAGGCCCACGAAATAGCTTCAACGGGCATCATGTGACAAAGGACCAGGGTGCAGTCCACAAACAGACTCAGCCTGGTCAGCAGAACCTACAGTCAAACTCTCAAGCAATGGACAAGTCTCTGTCTGATTTTGAGACGAGTCAGGTGGAATACCTTCTGGATGCAAAAAGCGGTATTAAGAACTGCACCTCAGGCACGTTACACTGGTCAGCGCCTTATGATGGACTCAGCCCTCCTCCGGCTATTCTCAGTCCAGACAACATGTCCCCATCAGATGACAGGGGAAGGACTCCTTCATTGAGCTTTGACACCACATCAAATGCTCCCAGTTCGGCTGCTTATGCCGTCCTAGCTGCTGATGAGGATCAGAGTCTGGGATCCTCTTATAAGTCCTACAGCCTGGCTGAGTTGCTTCCCAGAAATCGAGAGAGACAGCGGAGTGTTGACCCTAAACTAACTGCGTCGATCCAAGAGGTGCTGTCACTCAGCATAGGAAGCGGAAACGAAAGAGTAGACACGTCTGATGTGAACATCACTGATTTGTTCTCGGATGAAAAGGCCGCGATTGCACAAAACCAAACGGCTGATTATTCCACGTCCTCCCCTCCGTCCAAAGACAAACAGTCATTAGAGACTCTCACAGAAACACAGCCAATTGAGAAAAGTATTTCCAACCAAATCGAGTCACCTGCTCCAGCAGAGTGTCCTCGCAACAAGTCTGATCAGCCTGAAAAGACGAAGGAACTTACAATATCAGAGAGTAGAGTTGGCACTGGTAAATCCAGACCCAAGGATCTGCATTTACCAGGATCTGGTGTGAAACATTCTCAGGAATCCGATAGTGCCTTCTCTGGGAGCAATTCACCTGTCTTAGATTACTCTAACCACAACGGCATCAGTAGTGCTGGTGGAAGGGTTGATCCTATCAATAGCAGCATCGCTAGTGCCCAGAAAGGTTCCCAGGTAGCTAACTGGTTGCAAGCCCTTGGAGAGGACGCTAGTGGGGCAAGCTTCATCGAGACTCTCTCTGATAACAAAAAGGAAAAGCGAATGAGTCTTGTCAAGCAGGAATCTGAGAGGGATGCTGATGAACCTTGCGTATTCTGGGAGTTTGACTCGGATATTGAGTTTTCACCGAAGGGGAGTGCTATCAAACAAAACTCTGTAGGAGCTGAAGGACTCATGAATGAAGCCAGCCAGATTCTGAGCGCCCTTGGCTTCGACAATCTGCAAAATGGAACATCATCATCCAGTAACATCGCAAGCAAACCACAAAGTGTAAGAAGACGTCTAGAGAGTGACGTCAGTGAAGTGGATGAACTCAGCTCCTCCTTGAATGAGAACTACTTCTCGGTGTTCCGTTCATCTTCCACCTCGGACCCAAACAGGACTCATGGCTTCTCAGACAACAGTCTGAATTCATCTGGTGCTTCTTACTCTATGGTTTCCCCATCCAACTCACCACAGTCCACTCTGCAATTGATGCAAGGACCGGCTTCTAAACCTGCTTATTCACCCATCGGCAGGGTCATAGGAATGCCTACCACAGGTAAAGTTTCCTTTTAATTCACTCTTAATGACTAAAGAAAGGAAAGAATTGAAGAACACATTCAATTAAGATTTTGATGATGAAAATCCCAATACCAAAAAACCAAACGGCCAAAGTTCATGGTGATGATAGACATGTGTAGAGAATCTATCCCTCACACTGAAACACGACAGATTCAAGGTCTACGTAGACATTATCTTCAGCACATTTATTAAGATCCTGATCCTCTCATCCATTTATGTGTATCTTTACTTGCATTTTCTTGTCCGTCTTGTCAATCAGCCTTTGAGAAAGATCCTGTTAGGATTGAAACGCTTCAGGCCCTCCTAATTAACTCCAAGCATTTTATAAATTTCAAGTCATTATTTACGCTGATGAGCATTTTGCAGCAGTTTCTTACTTGTATTGACATTTATTAAGACTTACCCCTGCTCTATCTTCTCTGCAGGTCCTTTCATGGATGCCATCTTTACAAGGCTAGATACTATGATGCAGAATTCCTTCTATGTTAATCTCTTGTTGACTGGTATCATAGCCAGATTGGCTTGTTACCCTCAGTCATTACTCCGATCCTACTTACTCAATACCAGTATGGTATTCCAGCCCAGTGTCCGGTCTCTCATTCAGGTAAGATTGATCAGATTCCTTGCTCTCCGAAAAAAAAAAAGGAAAACTCCTAGTTTTTTTTTCCCCCAGGAAAATGCCAGAGAATGCATACGTATATTATTGTTATTATCCTGAATTTGGTAATGCTACTTAAAAGTGATATATGAGTGGTTTCATGGCTTCTGACTGGCAAACGAACAAAGATAATTGACAATGTGGGAGACCGGCAACATATAGCTGGATAGCTCAGTTGGTAGAGTGCCGGTATGGTATTATGGAGGTCCGAATCCCGCTCCAGTCAATTTTTCTTTGTCCGCTTTTCAATGACTTAAACTTCATCCAGTCAGTTTCCCTTGTGGTTATTTGATGATTAAATGCATCTTAATTCACAATGTATAGCTATTTTTTGACAAACAAAAACAAGCGGAACTCATTCTGTATGGTTTCTATAGTAATACAGGACATAATGCCTTATAATTGAAGTTCCTCATATTTAACTCAACATTTATTAATTTCTTCCAAATTTATCAGGTTCTGACTTCAATCAAGAACAAGTTAGATGCTTACTCAGCCAGTATTCCTGAATTTGAAACCCTTCTTGTTCGAGCCAAAGAATATCTGTATATCAGAGAGGATGGAGACTCTGTCTACAGAGGGCGCTCTATAGGTGAGATGTCCGAGGCTGCTAACGCTGGCAGGCAGCGGAGTGGATCAGTCAAATCATTGGGTGAGTAATGGATGCTCAGCAAACTCCTTTAAACTTACCAAACATAAAAGGGCATGTACAACATCGGTAAAGGTGACAGAGCATCTGCAGGCTGCTCATAATTTGATTTGTCATGGAATAAAACCAAACCTGTGAAATTTACAGCTCAATTAATCATTGGAAACTGTAGAATTAGAAAACGATGGAAACCATTGCAATTGTTACGCAAATTGTGTGGGAATAGCTGTCTCATGTCAGGCATGTTTTGTAACCTCATTTCCCTGCAGCTAAGCATAAATCAACCCTAGATCGGTTCCTGAACCGAGGCAGCCGTCGCAACAAGTCCATCAGCAACGCTGAGAAGCAGAAGCTAGCTCGCATCAATGAAGGAGGCATGGCATTACCGGCTGCATCCGCCGAGTACCAGTCACTCAAGACGAGAAATGCTGTATACTGCGCAGTTATCTTTGATGAATTCCTGAAAGAACTAGCTGCGATATCACAAGAACACGCGGTGGCATTCAGCGAGCAGGAACTGGGTCTAAGATGAGATAGCTTGAATCGTTTTACGTTTTTTGGAGATATATTTTTTTTATCAAACATTTCTGGATTTATGGAAGGGATAATCCCACATCTTATATTTGATTTCAGGTCGTGTTTTGTTCAGGTTTTTTATCAGCAATCCTGTTTTTAATGAATTTGAAATTAACTGCCCCGAAGAATTTTTATGGTAACACAATTTGAATTTTAACAATTTTTAAGAAATTAATTGATTTTATTTCATTGATTAATCTTATCGTGAATTAATTTGTCAGTCGGTCTCACATGACATTTTTTTTATCAAAAATTTTTTGAAATATAGTTATGTCTTATATGCAAATTAGGCTTGCCCTTCATCGACGTGGATGAGCACTGCATACTCATAGTTATGTCTTATAAGTGAAAAAAATGAATACAAACAATTGGCAGGTATGATAAAAAACAAAAGCATTTTTATTTCATTTTTACAAAAACATTTCAAGAAAGCTCATCCAAATGTAAAATACCTCCTGTCAGACTGTCACAGCTGCTGTTGACGAAAGAAACAAGAGACGGTATTTGTATGAATGTGTGAAATGAGGCATTGCTTGGTTGCTTGGGGCAACCTAATATCCCCTAGGCAACCACATTGTCTAACCAGTCTCGCTAGATGTCTGTACGAGCAGCTGGTACTAGCCACAAGGCCTAATGTGCACTTATCATCAATATAGTTTTGGAGTTCACTGAACTTTATTGGTGTTTTTCTTCAGGGCAATGTGGCAGTTTTCCTCTGTTTTTTTACCCTAGTGTACCATGATGTCATATCTGAGAGCTTGTCTGTCTTAATTCAGTGAATATGCCTCCTTAATAACTGCTGGTTCAGTCAAGCTAGATATTACAATATTTGTATCACTGTGGGAGTTGTGTTGAATACATATTTTTTCCTCTGCTATATTGATATTTTTAATCTGAGAGTGCCAAAGAAAAAAGAAACAGGTGATTTTTAAAAACAAAAAATGTCATATTTTGGATTATGCCAAAGATATGGAGATTCATCTGGCAAAATATCAAGAAAGATACAGTAACAGTCATCTGTGACATATATTTCCAGACCCATACGGTGCCCACTTTTTTCAAATTTATTCCCAGGAGTTTTGATCACCCAGAGATCAAAATTGTTTTTGGTCATTAGTTGTTCTCTTTTCTGGATAGCATTTCAGGCAGAAAAAATGTAACGGTATGTTTCTACCATCACCATTTTGATACCCTGTAAGTTATAGATAAATCTGTAAAGATGTCTGTTTTGGGTATGCTACCACAAAGTATGATGTTAGCTACCTTTAAACCCAGTAACTTCTGACTAATACTGGGCTGATCTTTGCTATAAAGTGTGTAATTTTAATTTGTAAACAGCCCCAACTTTCTGTAACTTTTCATTTTAAAGGGTAACATTGACCCACAGTGTGTTATCTCTTTATCCAATGGTTTGAATGTACCCATTTTGTAGTATTTGTGTATATTATTAGTAACATACCAAAGCTTTGCCATACTCATTGGACTTGGTGGTGCACATTTGAATCCTACATAGCCTTAAACTGTACATAGACCCAAAGATAAGCACAATCTGAATATACATACCTCAGAAGACTAATGCGTCATGCTTTATAATGAAACAAGTTCAATTACACTAGTGTGTGAAATTTCTCATTTCCTGTCATTTATGTCAAAGGTTAATGATTTATGCTTTTACATCAGTGAGGAATGATACACTGACATTTGTACATGGTAGAGATTGTGCTCAATTGATAAACAGAAATTGGAATAACAGGAAGCAAGGATTTGGAACAGGAGATTATATGGATTCTTGCTAGATGAGTAGATGTAGATGTAACTTGAGAAAAGAGGTCACTTGCTTCATGAGGTCACTTAATGCTACCCATTTCTAGTTGGAATGACTAGCACTTGACTGAGCTCGCATGTGTGAGGTGTTATGTAGTATACCAAGCCTCTGGTGAACATTATGGAGATGATGGCTTGATACTAGGCACACATCCAAAATAGACTTTTCTTACCAGACTGCCAAACCCTGAGGTTGACTCACCAAGTGCTGCCTTGAGGTGGGGCATTTTCAACTTTTGGGTGGGGCATTTTCACCACTAGGGCGGGGCATTTTCAACTCTAGGGTGGGGCATATTCAACCCCTGAAGGCTGAATTCAACTCGATGTTGTTTCACACAGGTGTGGAAATCTTGTCTAGTGGTGGATGTGAACCTTTCACATTTGGCTTGTTTCACACCAGGTAATCTCACTGTGGGGCCACCCTGTATAAGAATCTTGCCCCTGGTTGACAAATCGCACCCTTGATCTGGACGGAGACATTTACGTCTTAGGGTTAGGAGTATCTTGGGGGTGTTCCAGGATGAAACTTCCTCATCCATGAATTGCCTTGGGGGCAACCCTCTGAGGTTTAGTCTAGCAATGAAATACCTATAGCAGGTGCTATGTATGATCAAGACCCATGGTCTAACAATTGTGTGCGTTTAATCGGTTTGCAGAAACATCCTGTAATATTCATTCGTACTTTCGCACTTCTTATTCCATCGCACCCCTTGGTCTCAACATTTTGACTAGCCTGCTCTAGTCATCATCAGGAGATATTGTGTGTACATCAATACCACCAAGATATGTACAGCATAGGTGATCTTGGAGTAATCGTGGTCTTGGATAATAAAAAGATTGACACTGAAATACAGCTGTACAAAGACGAGAAATTCCTGTGTTATTTTTAAGCACTTCCATATAAAGTAAGAACAATCGGGAAGGTATTTTTAAAGGATATTTTAAACAAACGAGATATTAATTAAAAGTATAATTATGTAAATAGCTTTTGTACATATTTTTAAACATAATTGAAAAGAGAGAGAAAAAAGCAACATTTGGGTAAAACGTTAAATCATTTTAATAGAAATATAATTATATTTTTGACAAGATTCATTGCAAGTTTTAATGATGGTAGTTTTTCTAAGTGAAAATGATTGTTGTATTTGTTCTCAGGCAGACAGTCTGTCATTATCCATTGAATATTCTTAGAGATGACTCGTTGTGTTCTTGCTCATTTTAGGGTGAATGTAGATTATGTTGGATATTTGATAAGCGTTATCATTAAAGGTATAATACATGATTGGTAAAAATCACAGAATAGCACTCGCACTTTGTCTGATCCAGCATGTACATGAAATAATAAACCTGTGAAAATCTTAGCTCAATCGGACATCTGAGTCACGAGAAATAGCGAAAACCTGTCTCAATTTTTCTTATAAAACATAAAGAACGGTTTGATCTTACCTAAGATCAAAACTGTTTTTGGCCTTTGTTTGACTAATTTCTGGATGTATACAAAATTTCAGGCAGAAATATTTTAACGAAATATTTCTACCACCACCATCTTCATATCCTGAAAGTTATACGTAAATCTGTGAACATTTCTGTTTGGGTATGTTACCAATCCTGTACTGTACCTTTAACTTCTGTTGTGAGATGTATGAATGGATTATGGTAGAACAATTTTGAATATCTGTACCCATTTATCATGGAAATGTCAGGCCCTCCCAACTCCAAGCATTTCATAAATTTCAGGTCATTGTTTTGGCTGATGAGCAGTTTGTAGCAGTTTATTACTTGTACCATTGGGATAATATTAGACATGGATAGCATTTAGTCTGACGTTGGAATGATATCTAGGGATGAGATAACATTCTTGTACAAGTCTTGTATCTGTGTATGACGATTGACACATCATGTTGGTTGATATTGATGCTATGTGAAGCATGTTGAACTCGAGATATGCATGGTTGTAAGAGCCCTGTGGTGTTAAAGATGTGGTGTTCAACTTTTTAACTTACCGGTAGTGGCAAACAGCTCTGAATCTCTTATTCATGAATATTCATATTTGTTGTCACTTGAACAACCAATCAGCAATGACAAACCTATTTTAAAGGTTTTGTTTTACTCTTTACATGAAAATTCTAATAATCAGTTTGTTCTCCCTTATTGTATTTTACTGTTAAAATAAGGGACTCATTACCATTGTAATATTATACATAATAACCCTATCAAAGAAATATGTTGCATAGTTCCGCATGTTATGCCTGCACTCATCTAATTTGCATATTTCTATATATTTTTGGCTGGCATACTGATTTTATTTACCAAGGTTTTTGGTGCTTAAGCAAATTTTGGTGCTTAAGCAGCTCTATGAAATTGGCCCCTGTACATTTCACATAGCATCACATGCCAACGTGTAGTGTCACCTGAATTTATAGAAAAACTTGTGTCTTTCTGTCCGTCTGCCTATCATTCCAGTTTATTAATTGTCTTATTTTGCTGCTGCAGATTTTCAATACTATCCAATAATTATCTTTAGTAGTTATATGTTTTAAAGCTATACCATGCTATATATTAACCCTTTTTTACTGATTTCATTTACTTATCATCTAAGTATACTTTTGACCTATGCTTTGTAACTCTATGCTGATTTATCCACTGTATCAATATTTTTATGACTGCAGACTTGAGCTTTGCTCTTGCATTTAAAATCACACTAAAAACATTTTTTTTTATAAAAATGTTCATTGTATTCCAAAGTTTTGTTTTAATTTGTCTATTTTTAAGGACATAGCTAAATCAGATATTGACTGTAAGGTGAGACGTGTAACATTGCAGCCACATTGCAATGCATTATCTTTTTTTATGTGTGTGTTGAGATGTCGGGAGTTCTGTCGCAAAATGTTGGGTTGAATTGATAAAAATGATGAATTATTTGCTTTTATTTCATGTAAATGCTAATATAAAGCTTTTTTGGCTTTTCATTTATTTTAAGGTCACTGTGCACTAGGCTTGGGCGGTTCCAGAATTTTCGGAGCCGGTTCCGGTTCCAATCTGGAATCGCGATTCCAAGATAGAACCGCGGGTCCAGAGACTCAAAGAAAAACATAAGATTCAATATAAAACATTAACAAAATAAAGAAAAACATAAGAATTACGTCTTTCGCCATACAGCGTGTGGTTTCAACCTTTGATTCAACTGTCCAATGGGTCTTAAGATTATTTGCAATGGGTATATTAAAAAAAATACTAGTTTTGTCATGGCAAAACTATTCAGTGGTTGATTCATTCTTGCAGGGATATCATGATTAATGATATAATTGGTCTTTCAAGAAGTAGTTTTAGGTATCTTCCACAGTGTTTTCATTTAATAATGACCTCTAGACGAATTTATCTGAAACACGCCGCCCAATGCTCACTAATGGAATAGTCGACCACGTGTTTACAAGACTTTGGCAAGTCTGGACAAGTGCCAAAACCTGTGGCCCCGCAACATGAATAACGTCGGTGCGTAATGTACCCATGTACATGTACAGAGCAATGACGATCGACCTGGCTGGACAAGTGCCAAAAATATTGTGGCCCCGCACCATGGATAACTTCAGTACGCAATGCATGCAATGCTTGCACTGGTACGTGGTACAGTGTGCGAGACACTGGACGTACCGCATGGGAATCGCCTTGGACTCGGGCGTCATTTAGGAACCGCTGGACTCGGGCTTCATTTTGGAACCGCTGGACTCGGGCCTCATTTGGGACTCGCTGGAATCTGGCCTCGTATGGGACTCACTGGAATCGGGCCTCGTATGGGACTCGCTGGAATCGGGCCTCATATCGGAATCGTTGGAGCCGGCTCCAGAGCAAATTACAGGTGTAGCGTGCTAGCACAGCGGACTTGTGATAAACTATAACTGGGTGCGTGTTCAGCATGGGTCGTTGGAAGGGAGTTGGTGGGGGATTTTTTTTATTGGGGAAAAAGACTTACGATGTCACTATACAAATATAACCTTTCTATATAATAATACATGTATTAATATGGATAGTGGACAAACACTTATTTATAATTAAATTGTTAAAATACTGATGCTAATCGTAAAATATTCATGGAACCGCCGAACCGGTAACAATATTTAAACATGGAGGAAAGAAAACATTCCGAAATATTCCATTCAAATAAAAACATTCTGAAATAGTACGAACTTGGAACAAAGTTGGAAGACACTACATTTTAATATCTGTGCTTCGTTGACCTTGTCAAAATTATGACATTCTAAAAAAACACCTGGCACTGTGGCACAATTCCAATTACATGAAGACCGAGCACGCGGTCAGATCCGCACGGCACCACGTGCATGTTCGAGATCGAGAGCCTTCTTTTGTCTGATCTTTGGTTATAAAATTATCCATGGTCAGGGGCCCCGCGAAATTATTATGTTTACTTAACGCGCTCCCTGTTGTCATGGTTGTGGTCTGTGTAGATGTACGTGCAGACAATGAGAAGTGGTTGTCTTAAAACTATCCATGTTATGGGGCCACAATATTCTCGGAAATCACGCTCTCAGACAGGATAAACACGTGCGCAAGGTAGCTGTGTGCAGCGTGCATTGCCTATGCACTGTGGGGTGACTGCACATGCAAGCGCCCTGTGTGTGTAAGGAATCGGGTTTCACTCGCTAGCGCTCGGAATCGGGCTTCACTTTGGAATCGCGTAATGACTCAGGCCTTGGAATCGGGCGTCATTATCTCGGAACCGGGCGTTGGGTGTTGGAATCGCGGAGAGGTGGGTACCCGGTTCCACTCAAAATTGGACTCGCGGTTCCGGTTCCCATTTTGGAATCGCGATTCCACTCGGAACCGCCGGAACCGCCCAAGCCTACTGTGCACCTTTGTGATGTGGTATAAGTCTTGAGAAAATTATTTTGATGCAATTTTATTTGAAAATAACCTGAAGTATGTACCGCATTAGGACACTAAATAATTGTGTTCATAGGGCGATTACGAAACGGAGGCTTAGGCTCAGGCTCAGGCTCCAGCTCTGACATCCATATGCTGAAAATATAGGTTGTGGTTTTTCATTGAAGCTGAAACTCTATTTTCCTTTTTAAACCAGAGAATCTACTTCAGAACCGCAGTCAAAAGCCTCTATTTTGATACCAGTTATTTCAGAATGGATTCACGAAATGGAGCCGGAGCTGGAGTCTGAGCCTCCATTTCGTAAACACCCCTAGATTGTTGTATGGTACATTCATTGATGAATTGGAGATGGATTCCATTAATTTGAAACCTAATGCAAATTCAGGCTTTGTATTGTTTAGTATTGTCTTGCCAAATCACAAGATTTATGTTTCCGTTGTACATAGCAAATCTGACACCTGGAACAAAGATAATAAAAGGAGATGACGAAAATTTAAATTTCGAAATTTTGTTAGTTATTTTAATCTTTATATGACACTTCAAATTTGGTCACGATTCTGAATTAATAAACATACCATATTATGAACAATCACACACTTAAAATTGAATACTTATTTTTGATTACTGTTAAAGTTTTACACATAAGAATACTAAAAATTCTAATTTAAAAAATGTTAATAATTTTTATTAAAAGAAACAAGTCCTTTGAGATGTAGGATAATAAACAAAAGCTGCTTTTGTAAAAAATAAAATGAATATATTGCCTTTATATAACTAGGAAAGAAAGAAAGTACAGAAAATTAAAAAACATACAAAAAAAACAATCATTAAATAACCACAAAGAAAACTGACTGAATTTTTAAGTCATTGAAAGTTTAACAAAGAAAAATTTACTGGAGTGGGATTCGAACCGGCGACCTAAATATCGTACAGTATACGGTATTCTGGAGGTCAATAAAAAAAACAAAAAACAATAAACATTGTTTCCAAAACTCGCGAAATTCTTTATTTTATGGCAGTGCTGGTGTTTCTATGTAAATTGCTTGTAAATGTACATGAACATCATAATCCTAGCTACTGATTTTGAAGCACAGTTCGGTTTAGACTTGTTAAATTCAAGTTGTTTTCTCCTTTGAAAGTTTCTTTCCAATCGCATCTGATTTTGATACAAATTTCTATTTTGATCAAAGTCTCCTTATTCACAGATTTCTGGGTCTTATGAAGTAAAGGTAGCTCCTTATCCAGAATATTCTCTTAGAATTAAAAAACCTTCCTGCAAACTGCAAAAGTTACTCTTAGCTAATACTGAATTAAAAATAAACCACAGGAGAAACTTCATAAACATCTAAAATGCACCTTCTAGGAAGTTTCTTGGGGGTAAATAATATCAACTGCTCATCGATAAAGTAAACGTTGACTGTTTATTGTCATCAATATGAATAATTGTTCAATGTATTGCCTGTCTCAATGCAGCTCTCGTCATTTCATTTGACAAATTCTGATTTTGAAGTCCCTCCCTCGTGTAAGGCTGTGTCCTAAATCTCTGGCTGTGGCTGCAAATTACACACACACCTATGGCAGCCACTAGCCAGTGACTGCAGCCGATTCCATAGACTTGTGTGTTATTTTCGGTCCCAGCCAGAGATTTGGGACACGGCAGAACACTCATTTTCCATTCTTTTGACAGTCAATTTCATTCTATTCCCAGATATGCAAGAAATGTAACACAACTGGACAACTGTCATTCTACTGAACACATTTCACTTCAAAGTATTTCAAACCCAACTAGGAACCTCCTAATTTTGAAGCTGCTTATTATGGAACACTCTTTGGTTGTACTGGTAACAGGTCTTTCTCACTCCGATCAACCTCACTCCGTGATCCTCAGTCATCTACTTGGTTGCTGCACCCATCACATGAGGTTTAATCAATCGCATCCTTTTGATCGGAGCCAGAAACTTCTTGTAGTGGACCTTGGAGAAGCCAGCCCGGTCAACATTCATCCACGGTGTCCGGGTCATTGTGCAGCCGTCTCCTAAATAACTCCAAAGGGGATGTATCATCCACTGGATTGTATAGACCCAGGAACTTGGATCTGCACTAACGTGCTCCAGAAAGTAGAATTTACCTCCCTATAATCAAAATCAAATCAAATCATATTTATAAATTAATTCAATTCAACTCAAATCATATCAACATCCATTAACAAATTGCAGTAATATTATCAAAACTTAGACCCGTAAGAGGGCCCAAATACATCGCTACATTCCGATCAAACAGGACCCAGATATATCGATCGCTGGATCCTGGATCTGAGCATAGCGACGTATCCGGTCCTGTTTACAGGCGAGTCTAAGTTACATGTAAACTAAAGTACCGTGACACTAAATACAAGTAATTAACTGCTGCTAACTGCTCATCAGCCAAAATAATGACCTGCAATTAATAAAATGCTTGAAGTTAGAAGGTCCTGACTCCTGACGCATTTTGATCCTAGCAGGATCTTTCTCAAAGGCTACAAACTTTAGGATGTTGCTCAAGATTTTGACTACTTACTGGTTTCAAGACACGTTTTGCCTCTCTGATGACAGCATCGGTATCCTTCACACTGCATAGAACCAGAGTACACACCACTGCATCCACGCTACAGTCATCAACATGGCCTTTGAGATCCTCACCGTACGCTACCACCGTGCGATCTAGACGAACACCAGGGGAGAACTTAGCCACATTCTCAGCCAAATACCCGGCGAATTTCTCCTTGGGCTCCACACCAATAACCACTGATCCTTCCGGGTAATACTTGAAGTTGGCACCGCTACCTACCCCTATCTCAAGGATGGTCAGTTTAGGCTGCGATTGTCCGTTTTCTGCGGCGTCCTTATCGATGGGTTTCTCACGGAGTGAGTCTAGATCTTTGAAGAGTTCTTCCTTAAAGCTCTCCATGAGTTTGTTGTACCTGGCACTGAAGCGGTTAAGAAACCAGGGAAAGGCGTAAGGAAATGCCAGTGTTTTCAACAAGTGGACTACGAGTACCACAACCACGATGATCACTGCAGGACGGCCATAGTCATACAGAGTGGAAAATGACGTTTGAAGATCCATAATTGCAGAAATGTGAGGTTTTAAGAAACTTTAAGATGATCAACTATTGCAAACAAACAGAAGAAAAACGACGCTTTGATGAATAGTGCACCTGTCGAACTGATTACTGTCGCTTGGTGGCGCTGTACAACTTCAACGCCAATCAATTATCGGTGCCCTGGGAAAACCTCTACAGTGGATCGATGTCACGTCACCTATAGTGAAAAATTGCTCTTAAAATAATACATACGAATGAACATTGCCATAGACAATGTGAATTAATAATAAAAGCTATTTTGATGCTAATGATATTGATATTTCATCTGAAGTAGGTCCGTCCTTGAATGGAACGCCCCTCCCCTTTTCAGAAGCTGAGCAACATAAAGTAGCAGTCTTGAGAACATTTCGCACTCTTTCATCTTTTTAATACATGCATCACCATCTCTTAGGAGTAAAAAAAAAGATGTGACATAATTATTGTTAGCATCTTTCGGATGTAAATCGGCGAGGGTAATTTAACCTCTCCCGGACGAATCAACCAGCAAAAAATAAATAAACCTCATTGGTCGAACCTTATGGCTTTTTGGACGAAAGTTATTCGTACCGATTGTCACGAAATTTTCTTTGGTTAGGTTTATGATCTGCATTTTGAAAATAAAAGAATTCAAAATATAATGTGATGTTTTGAAATCAGACGCAAGGTCTTTACGAAATGAGGCTTGAGGCTAAACTTGGGATTTATTTCGCTACTGCCCGCCTTTGTGTCTAGAAATAAACTTCAAGGGCTTGAGATACATGTCGAAGCTGGAGCCTTTTTTCGGCTTCGTCATGTGGCTCAATCCCTTCGTTTCGTTTTACAGGCTTGAAAATAAACCACAGGAGAAACTTCATAAACATCTAAAATGCACCTTCTAGGAAGTGTCTTGGGGGTAAATAATATCCAAGCCGCAAGCCTCATTTCGTATATAAAGGCCCCTATATGGACGCAAGGCGAACTAATTTCGTGTCTGTTAACTTTGTTAAATGAAGCTATATCCCTCCGCCTATACCTGCCCTCCGCGCACGTGCTTCATGTTTTCATACTACAGTTCGTGTTTAGGGGGAGTGGACTTCGAAAAATCTTCGCTTAATATTCGCATCACCAAATCCTTATATCCCAGCCGATAACTGATGAACTGCTGGGAAGAAATCTTCATTGCATATTAAAAGGTAAGAATTTGAACTTGTAAAACCATTGGCTTCAAGGGCCGTGATATTCGCTCACATTTTTCACAGGAAATTGATCCCGTGCCGAGTCATTCCTCACCGGGCCACGGTGCCCGACGATACCGGGCACGCCTCGCTGTAGACGGCCGAGACTGATGGTAAGTCCCGTTGGACCCGTCTTGGGTGTTCGTGACTCCTGAGCAAGATTGTACTTCAATACTGTAGAAGCTAAAAAAATACTGAAAATAATACGAGTGGCGTAAACTACACTAACCCCCCTATTTATTCCACATTACAACCAATCATGATTTCTACATAGGAAAATCCATAGATCTGATCAAATTAGTCTCAAATAATTATGATAATACTAAGCCTTTTTAAAAGAAATTCGTTCACATTTTCCCTTGTAATAATCATGATTGGTTGTAATAAAAACTTTGAACAAAACTTAGTTGAATTAAGATAGCTTGACAGTCTGAACTCTCTCTCTCTCTTAAAACTTATCCAGGATTGACCGTCGTCAGCCGCCGAGAACTGCAGCGTGGAAACACCATGCCGGAAACCTGTCGGAATTATATTTGTGAGAACAATTTATCGCATGATCTGAAAGACGATTCACAGGAATTCTTCTGCCAGGAAATTCAGTCCTTCGCGTTGAAACGAGTGGATTTCACCATGTGATATCATAACTCTAGACTGGATTATACTCAGTGAAACTTTTGTGAACATATAAGACTGAAATGAACATTTGTCGAATGATCTGAATGACGATATGGGATATATATATTGTGTGTGTTTTGTCGAATGACTGAGACGATAAGGATTCAAGCAAGATTCGGTAAGTCTTAAAACTCGGCTCGCACGAGCGGATTCGTGCTAAAGGTTAGTGAATTTGATTTTGCTACTGACACTTAAACACTTAAAATCTTGGGGCTAATTAAAATAAACAAATTACCATACAAATAAAAATGATGATAAAAATGTATTAATTGGTAGAGCATAACTTAAAAAGTGTCCCCTGAACATTAAAATAAATAAATAAATAAAAAAGTAAACAAAAAATATTATTGAACTTAATGAAAAAGACGTTAAGACAAACCCAGGGCATTAAAAAGACAAAAACACAAGCAAAACAGACAAAATTACCAAACACCATGGATAAAACCATGGATTTATGAAAAACATACACATATCACAAGTACTTGTACTTGTGAAGATAGTTTTCCTACATTGGAAAAAACCAACTAATTTGCTGAAAAAATACTTGAGAAAATTGAGCTCCATTTTTGTACCAATTTATATTCCGTGGATTAACTCTCATGAATGGACAATGCATTGTATATCCCGTGATATACTCTTTTTCTTGAGGATAAAATCTCTATCAAATTCTTACTTATTCTCAGTCTACACTGGTGATACTGTAGTTGTTTAATTCCCTTGTTTTCTGTCTTGAACGTGTTTACACCAAACCATAAATCAAATCGATATATGCAAACATTCCTGCCACGCCCACTTTAACACCTGTGGCTTTGCAGGAATGATTATTTTGTGATTGGTAAATCAGAGTAGGAATGTATGAATATTAATGAGGTTGGCGCGTGCCTACGCGTGTTCATCACGCGCTTCTGACCTGTGACGTGGGTGACATCATAGATATATATAAAAACTAGATGACGCACCCGTGCACAAACTAATGGGAGCTATATCCGTTATGCAGGACGCGGTCATTTAATGTAGGACTAGATGACGCACCCGTGTATTAACGAATGGGGGTTGCACTACGCTCACGCGCTTATAAAAAGCCGCGCCGTTACGCGTTACGCGGTACGCGATGCACCAAGAAACATGATGGAACGCCGTAGCTATATTCGGTGGCTTAGATTGTTTGTCGGTAATTCCATCATTTAATTTGCCAATTTCATCATTTTATTTTCCGTTTTGTCATTCCGGTCGCCAATTCCAACATTCAGTTTATCATTCTGTCATTCTGTTCGAAATTTCCATCATTCAATTTGGCAAAATGAGTGATGGAATTACCGAAGCAAACAATCTAAAAAGACAGCTACGGCATTCCATAAAAACGGATTAGAACTAGTCCCATCGGAAATGGCGCCGTTTAGACGCGGCCAAGAGCAGCCAATGCGACATCTAGTTTTTTTTATATATCTATGGGTGACATGGGCAGCGCCGACCTAAAAATAGAGACAGTGGTTTCAAGCATTATCAATAATAAGGTTACAAACAATACGATTACGAACTAGGGTAGGTTGTGGAATAAAAATTGTCCTTTTTGTGTCTTCCTGTTGGTTGTAAATAGTTAACTTGAAAGAATTTTGGTTCTGTGACTGGCTATGTCATACATTCTTCTCCAGGGAATGTAGAATGTATGTGATGTGCAAATAAGTTCTTTTTTTGCCATCCCACTCAATAATCAAGTTTGACCGTTTCTTTACGGCTTTCGGCTGACCTTTGTCCTTTGTTCGTCGAGCGAGCTGGGTTGCTTATTTTGCAAGTCGAAAGGTTGACCACAATTGAGTTTAAATTCCTTTATTCCATACACTGAGAAGGTTAAAAGAGATGAGCCTGAGGTTCGTGGAAACAGATTTCTATAGGTGCTGTATAATTTACATAATAGGTGGAGAAAACTTGATGCTTTTCCAGAAGTGTGTTTTGCAGTGATATCACACAAACTCTGATTGAATATGTAAAAACTGCATATTGTTGGGCGATTGTAGTAAAACCAGACATGTATGGTGGGCTTAAAAGAGACTATTATTCGGTGTATTTAAAAATAATGTAGATTATAAGTTTATGATTGTTTTGTAGCGATAATGTTTCAATAAAGAACACAAAGAGGAAAATGAAAACCAGTTGTCAGAGTGAATGGGCGTTGTTTTCGCCCCATTGTCATGTGTCATTTGTTTTTGACTCCATAAACGATATTCGTTATTCCGTTATTCGTTACTCGAGAAAGTAATGCATATTAGTGTCAACGTTAATGAATAATGATGCTGTCGTGTTATAAACCATCGTGTCAGGCTGTACAAAGGGATGCCAAGTCCACTGCGAGTCCGCGACGAAATTGACTGAATTGAACAGTTTCTTCAAACAAAATAATGACGGATTTGCACAATGTTGCGTCATAGACCGTCAGAGTTGCAAGAACTAAGAAGCGTTATTCGTGTTACCGTATTAAACGTCTCATCACAATGGCGCACGTTCTCGTAACCCTTTATCGGTATTTGGCAAAATACGCCGTAATTCGTGAAGATTGGCCGTCATACGGTGCTGGTGTGAAGCTTTTGAAAACATCATCAGTATAGTACTAGGAGACAATGACATAACGTATTAGTGTTTATTTTATATAATCATACCGGTTTTATGACTTTTTGCTAATACCGTGGGTAGGCCTTGAGCATCCATGCAGTTGGCTAGGTATTCACCGTGGTATAATGGTACTGGGTTCTGACTTGGGTCTTATTTATTATGTAGGATTGAACGTTGGCCTAGTTTTAAATTTCGGAGACGAATGTAGGCCTATCATATCTCCTGTCCACACGTAGGCTTAAAATATATCAAGTTGGCCTAGCATATTAAATATACAGTACGGGAGTGAAACATCTCAGGCCATAGGCCTAATTGTGTCTTATGAAGGCTTGAAAGGGTCCAAGTTGATCTGTGGGCAAGTGTAGGCCTAGGTCTATCGTTAATATTTGGTTCACACGTAGGCTTAAAATGTATCACGTTGGCCTAACAGTATGAGAGTGAAACATCTCTATCGAATTGGGTCTTATGAATGATTGGAAAGTTCAAGTTGGCCTATAGTTTAAACTATATGTACAAGTGCAGGCCTAATCTATATCTACTTGCTTCATACGTAGGCTTAACTTGATTCACCAAGTTGGTTCACACGTAGGCTTAAAACGTATCACGTTGGCCTAACAGTATGGGAGTGAAACATCTCTATCTAATTGTGTCTTATATATGAATGATTGGAAAGTTCAAGTTGGCAAGTGCAGGCCTAATCTCTATCTAGTTGTTTCACACGTAGGCTTAAGATGTAATAAGTTGCTTCACACGTAGGCTTAAGCCTTAAGATGTACCAAATTTGGCCTAGTTAGCTAAGAGGTAGGCCTAAGTATAATCTTTATGAAATTGCTTGAAATATTCAGGTTTTGAAAAATACAGATGCTTTGGGATGCAGGTAGGCCTAGGCTCAGAAACATACGTCTTAAACTGAGCGAAATGGCAAAATTTTAAAGACAAAATGAAGGTGTAAATACAATTTCCAATTTTGCACAATTTAAGTATTATGGTTGTAGACAAGCACAGGCATTGTATCTAGTTTACATAACGTGAGGCTTAAATACTGTATTATGCATGTATATACATGTTATATATCATACTCTATATAATTATTAATGTAGTGGTTCTATGTGAAACATAATCATGATAGGTCCTTTTATCATTGTCTGAAATAATTGGGTGAATGAAGATTTTGTTGCAATTTACAATTTTACATGTTTGTTACAAGTAGGTCTATGGTAATGGACAAAGACAAATAGTGTGTATTTTGTTGTGTCACATTAATTAAAATATGCATTAGGTTAGTAGACTTTCGACACCCCTCTGCTGAACTAAACAAAAGTCAGTATAAAACACGAATAACACCACACCTAGTCGAGGCTGGGCAGTGTTTTTTTTTGTATCTCCTCTCTTTTGCACATTCAGACAGCCGGCATGGGCCCCTCCCCACCAGCACTGGAGACACGCCCACTTGCAGAACATGTATAAAGCATAACAAGCCGCAGGCCCATTGAAGAAGACATACATCCTTGGCTGTCAACCCAACCGATGGAAGACGAGGATCAACCTCTCTATAGATATATGCTCCCAATGATTGAAGGTGGAAGACCGCCTGTTTTAAGGACAATTCTTCAGCTATGTATGGCTGTAGAGGTTAGTCAAGGTGTACACCAATACCTGGTGCGCAATAAAAACGCTGTTTTAAAAGTTTTAAACAACAGGAATTGTTCACGCGACGTTTTTGAAAGCTTTTTGTACGTTGACAATGTGGTTTATACAATTTTTCAAACATGCGTTTTTAAAGCGTGCAATAGGAAAAAGAAGTACAAATTTCTGAGTATGACGTCGGTTTGATAATGATGCACACTGTACTGACTGTTATTTGAGTTGTATATTGCAGAGGCTAGAAAGAAAGAGGGCGCCCTCCTCAACAGAAACACTCATCGACCACTGTTCAACTTATGGACGATAATGTTCAGTCCACATTGAGATAAGACAACTCTGATCTTCGAAATGTACTCACAATCTCTCACTTTTTGATTGTTGGTAAGAATGGGTTAAAACAAGAAAGGTGAGAGGAAGAGGTTGACCGTAACTAAAATCTCTAACTCCACACATAACCCCTTAACGACGAACCCTAACCCCTATAACCCTAACCCCTATAACCACTAACCCTAAAACCTTAACCCTAACCACTGACACTCAGAGTAACTCTAACCTGAATCTTTAAGCCTAATCTTAACACATAACCACAAACTCTAAAAACCAATAACACTAACCTTCTCTAAAACATCATAACCCTAACCCCTAAAAACTCTAACCCCAAACCCTGAAGACTCATTAACACCAACGTCGGGAAGACATGATACGTCACATTTCAAACCTTTCGACACAGGTCACAGTTATGTTCCAATTCCGACCTTTATCGCACTTTAACTTCACCAGACAGTGATCAAAGTTCATACCTGTTATCAATATCAATACATGTATATTAATTGTAATCTGATTGGGTCGTATTTTCTGAACCCTTTTCAATGATAACATTAAGTTTAGTCTGCGAGCACAGGCCTATGCATTGATTAGCTTTTTAGTTTTGGTGTCTGGATATTGGGATACCCGACTCATTATACAAGCCTGACATATGCCATGGCGTCCATATCAGACAGATCAGTTCCAATGTTCTTATTGTTCCTCATCTTAGCCTTCACGAATATGGTGATGGCAGATGACTCCATCTTGTTTCCTTTTGGAGACGTTGTAGGCGGTGAGCATATACCACACTGGGACGAAGCACCATCCTCACTGGCAGATTACCGACTCCTTGATAACCGCACCATCATAGATCCCTGGTTATACACCGAGAGACTCGGCTTGTTTAAGATCCTACTCAACGCCACATCCTCCGATCCGACTCTAGGTGAGGCAAACAACACGGCCAATGTTTTGTGGGGTCTGCCGCTGCAACACGGATGGCAGTTCAGCTCTGGTCGTCTGCAGGATTTTTCCAATGCGACGGTATGTAGTAAGGACGAGCATGCTGATTGGAATCGTATATCTCCTTGCAGCTGGTGGGCTAGCATGAATTACTACCTATCGGTCGTGCCTTTTCTCGGTGCAGTTGATGCTGGTGTGTTTGCCAACTGGCCTCATGAAATTATCCTCTCTGCTTCACCATACCGCCCGGACGATTTCTGCACCAGTCTGAAACAATGTACAAGCCGATTTCCAACGCTGATCAAAAACTGGGCAATATTTTTCAAAAACCTGAAATATAGACTAGACGCCAAGACAACCCATCACCACAACAAGGGTGGTGACACTGTGTCTCCAAAAGCTCCTCCTCCAACTCTTAGCCCTAGAGAAAGTGACATCATCGGCAAACTATGGATAGCTCATACAGACTCTGTTGACGTAGCTTTGCATCTGTTTAATACCACAGTGCTCTCACTGATGCCTCAGCCTGAGCAGACGTTCGGACTGAGCTGGGCCAACATTATTAACTACATTGCGGCAGTGGATTTCGTCACTGACTTGAATACAACGGTCTCATTTCAGGAGAAATATCTACCAGTCCGCGTCCTGCAGAGAGGAGATGCACCACCAGACATTCCAGATTTCACAAGGGATGTGAACCTGGCACTCTACATACTGGAAAATGCTCGAAGTGTGGACTATCAAACAGGTAAAAACCGCTTAAGATTATTTCAGTTCCTTGTTATCTATCAGTTATCTATCTAATAGTACTCGAGATTCAAAGCAGTCATTATATGATGTGATTGTTTGTTTGTTTACTTATTTATTTCTGATGACCATTCATTTTGATGCTGCTAGCCTGCTACTGTACATCATGTATTTAGTTTATTATCTTCCACACCTCGTCAATTCTGAAACCTTCAGTTGGTCTCAAGATGACCGGCGTCCTCGAATGTGAACAATGAACTTGATGATGTCCTCGTATCTGTTATCGATGTTGCAGACTAAGGCGAACATGAAAAGGCAAAGGTATTTATATGACCCTGATTAACTAGTCATGCATATGTTTTCTTTTCTGTTTATGTCCAATCCAGGTGATGCTTTGAAGCGAGCATGGCAAGCTTTGATGTGTTCAGAAGCCAGCCGATCTAGAGGGCGCTATTTGATGTCAAACCTTCTCAAACCGCTACAAGCTGGTTGGACCTTCGTTGTAATCATGTGGTTGTACGTCACCCAATGTCTCTGAAACATTTCTTTATGTGGGCGTTTACAAAACGGTGGCTCAGGCTCCGTCTCAGGCTTCGGCTCCATTTCGTGAATCTATTTTCAACTAGCAGGTACCAAAATAGACACTTTGGGCTGCGGTTCGGGAGAAGATTCTCTGGTTTGAAAAGGACAACAGAGCTCCAGCTTCAATGAAAAATCACAACTTATAATGTCAGCATAGGATGTCAGAGATGGAGCCTGAGTCTGAGACTCCGTTTCGTAAACTCATATATACTCAACTTTAATAAAATGCATTTGAGTACAGTATGCAGAATTCTAAAAATTAATTTACCAAGTTGGGAATAGAGACGCCATGACGTCATAGTATGGTGAATGTTTTAAGTAAGACGGGAACGTATTGAAACCCGTGAAATCTCGAATAAACGTCAGGTCCGGTGCCACAAACCTATTAAAATTTACAGTTATCATTCGTGCTTAATTATAGAGACAATAATTAAGACTGATCGGCCATCTTGTTTCGGCTCTTTGTGGCGTCTCTCCCCTATTGTAAACCCTGCGAGAAACTCTGCACTCACGGGTGCCCAACAGTCATAGTCAGCTATGTTCTCAAAGTGAATTAGTTTCATGGGACTTTTTACTTAATGTTATTTTAACGAGTCTCAAATTTATCAAACTATTAATTCAGTAATTATGCTTTTCTATAAACTTTACCAATTATGTCAAATTATTGTAGAGCAGCTTTTACAAATACATGCATTAAATAATTTTATTCATTTTCTCTGTGACTGAAAGGGATTAAAAAAAGAAAGTTTAAGAAATACATTCGAGACGAGACACGAGTCTCGCAGAGATACCAAACAATGATAAAATCTCTTCATTTAGGCATAAAGGGATAATTCCTTCCACTTTGTTTGAATGATATTAGTCCGGGCTGATATACTTGAATCTCTCTCAGACATTTCCCATCGGTGTGACACAGTGTCATTGATAGACTGCTTTGTATTATGTATCCACTGAATGTTGTGAAATAAACTTCTTAAGAGTTATTTCACGTATAATCAAGGTATCAGAAAGGTTTTCCTGGCATACGTTCTTGAAATGTTAGTATCATTAATTCAGTTTTGAAAAGAAGTGGAGAAAATACTAAAAACATTTTTGAAGAACTTAGAAATTGAGGTTCATGTATCAACTTGATTATCATAGAATGTTTAAACTATTATAAATGTTTGTCGCGGTGCTTCCACAAATACCAGTCCCTCGTCTAGAATCTTCCTTTAGAGTTGATAGTCACGACGTAGGATCAGAGGAACATCCTCCATCGTGGTGTTGTTAGGAATATTTCGTTTGGACATCAGCTCTTCAACCAATTCTCTCTTATAAGCACGCCACCTCTTGTCTGTTAGGTAGTTAGAGAATGTCTCCTCGTAAGATGGATAGAGTTGTTCAACCACAGACTGCATGGATTCTAGTGATTTACCTCTATCATGACGCATGAAGGATACACGAGATGCTAAGATACATTCAACCTTCCCCGTGGAGATGATGTGAGTACGTCGTAGATCTTCACCTATAGCAAGGACGAAGACATATCTATGAAACATCGCTCGAGCTTCGGTCATTTGATATAAAACATAGTCTCCTCTAACGACATGGGGCCAATTTCATAGAGCTGCTTCAGTAGCAAAATTTGCTTAAGCACCAAAAACCTTGCTAAGCAAGATCAGTATGCCAGCCAAACTATTTTTGTGAATGTTATGCTCAGCAAACAATGGCCGAATACAAGTCAAAAGCAGTAAATATCATAGGGAAATTTGGTTGGCAATCATGTTTGATCAAGGAAGACTTTTCATGCTTAAGCAAATTGTGTGCTTAAGCAGCTTTATGAAATTGGCCCCTGGTACATGTAGTTCGGCTCTCCTGTAAGAAGCACTTCTGCGTGACGTCATAGTTGGGAGGCCATCCATGCATTTATAACCCACTGTAAATTACAGCCATGGCAACGTTAATAATATTTAGAAACAGATTGAGCTTTCCGTTACCAACTCCGAAGAATTTCCCCCTGCCGACATTGCCGATGTGCAGTAGTTTACGAACGAGCCGCTGGTACTTCTCTGGTTTGAATGTATCCAGGACATTATGATCAGGTCCCATAGGAGGAAGGGACAGTTTGGTCTGTCCGAATGGCAGACGGCTTTCTAGTAGAGTCACTTCTCTGACGATCTTACACACACCAGACTTGACGAAGTAGATGTCATCAGGGGCTTTGGTGAGGTTGCTGATTATCAGCTGTAAGAAGAGAAACGCATCATAACCTGGATCAGGTAACTTTCATTGTCCTCTGAATTTCAGTTCAGCCTATTCTCTTTCTGGCGTGTATTGCCTGTACAGTGATGACTGTGCACTAATTGATTTCGAGGTCTTGCATGAACCTGCTACATACTTCTGATCAGTGAAGTATTTCAACAGATATACCACTTTCATACGTGCTGCTAATTTGCACAGAGGACTATGCCACTAACAAATAAACAATACATGAAATTAAATCTATTCAATCTAAATTAAATCTAAATATAATCCACAGTAATTTTGACGAGTCATTTTATGAGTCTGGGTCGATTTCACGAGGCCATACGGTCGATCGTAACTCGAGTTACTAAGGATGACCAATCGTATCATACGTAGGGCTGCAATGCATCACAAGTCCTACGACTGATAGCAAGTTGCGATGAGTTTGGTGAAATCGACCCTTGGAAATAAAGTACCGAATTTGGCTGGTATTCGACTAGTTTGGCTCTGTCGTTGGTGGCGCTTAGCTCCTCTTCACTCCATTGACCAAACGCCGATAGAGACCGTAGAGCATCCATGCGAGTATCCCACTCCTGTTGATAACTACGCCGAAGGACTTGATCAAAATCAGGCTTGTCTAAAATCAGGAACTCTGCATCACCTGGCAAACAGTCATTGACACAAACATGCAGACAAAATAGAAACAAATAATGAGAGACGGGGGAGAGAAACAAACAAACAAACAAAACAAGAATGTTCGGTTTCCCATCAAAAACGAATTACATGTAGGCCTATATGAATCTTGAACCATGCTTTGATTAGACCTACATTTTCTTCCAAGTCAAAAGTCATTTATTTGTTATAAGGGGCGGTGTTCTTTTCAATACCATTAATGCAAATCTTTAACATTGTTCGAGTGTCGCGTATAGCTTTCTGCGTCCATATTGTCGGCACTACATTGGTGTAAGAATTGATGTTGTGATAAGTCTACCAGTGGTGTCCCTTTCCATAAGAGGTTATAAGAGGTATATAGCCTACAGGTTATATTCCTGCCACAGCAAAACGCTACCAGAATGAAATTACATTAAATCTTGACTTACCTTTGCAGCTGATTGTAGCAGTTCTTTTAGATCCATGTAAGAGTGCTAGCTCGCCGAATGATGACCCTGCCGTGTTCTCCCCACTGATATGTGTCACACGCTCACCTTACAGAAAGATCAAATTTGCATGAATAATCCACGTGGTCATATTGTCTGCTGTTCAAATATGTTAATTATCTAAGTTTTTTAGCCAATCAAAATCAATTATATAAGTTTGTTTAACCAATCAAAATCTTCAAACGCTGACGTCATTTCTCAATACGTTTTGTATACCTCTGACTGGTGCCCTTGCAATTCTCTGACTGGTACCCTTGCAATTCTGTTACATATTATCGTTCTCTAGCTCAAAGCCTCAAACCTGTTCTCTTGTCTTCCTCTGTGACCTCCACAATGACGGTTCCTGAGAGGATGAAATAGAATGACAATCCAGGATGACCCTGCTTGACAATGACACGCCCATCTTCAAATGATTCATAGTGTAACACGCATGACAACTCCTGTTTGACGGTGGTGGAGTAACGCTCGAAACATTTCAACTGAAAAGTGAAAATAATTTATACTGTCTTTATGTAAGAAACTTGGGTATAAAGAAACTTGAGTTTTAAATCTACACCGCCGGTGTATTCCGTTAGAGCAAAGAATTGAGATTCACAACTTCTCAGCCTAATCTCAACTTGAGATTGGGCAGAGAAATGACCGAACTTTCTTTGGACCAGTAAACGACCCACTCCAGTGGCGTATCTCGGGAAAACTGCGCCCGGGGCAAGCGCTAAAATTACGCCTATAGGCCTATTTCCAACTTATGATGCCAATATGAAAATAGAAAATTAGACAATTTGAAATCTGTCTTTGTTTTTGGTCATTGAATCAGATTTCAAATATCGAAAAGATTGTATAGCAGTGATGAGTTGACTTGAAATTGCATCCAGGCTCACCGTTCTCTCCAAAGTTTCATAATGCATCCACACAGAATGTTCAGTCTTTCAGTGATCGCCACTGTCGTTACATTTAGCGACATTATGTCGTGGCCACTGTCACCTACCTTGTCGACAAAACTGAAGATGTAGGCCAAATCCTCAGGCGATCTTTCCCAGGGATTCTTACGCATGGTCAGTTTGACCGCTGCTGGTAGCGTGGTGACCGTCTGGACGTTAGCTTTGAAGGCGTTCACGTTAAACGTGAGGCTGGCATCGTGGCCTATGGTTAGTGAGTAAATTACATGAATTCACTGCGTAAAATGGCGGTGAGATCTTACTTCATCCAAAGTGTAAAAGTTAAAATTACGCGGTTTCCAGAAATGACAGCCACAGAATTGGCAAAAGGGCTCGAGGTTTGGGAAAATGACTCTAATACAGGCCTGAACACCCACAATATCAAATAAACCGAAAAATGGCCCAGATTTTATTTACTTCAAACTGTATCAGATGTATCGTGCCAAGCATTATCATAAATCTTTTTTTAATTCAAAATTTGAATTTTAAATTTCATTTATTACCGAGTGTTAAGAATGTTCTTCTTCTGTTTGATTTTTATTTTCATACCATCCTCGTGTTCCACCGTGAACTGTGATTTCTGCTCTCCTTCCTTAGACATTGAAAGCATCTTAGCCCATTTCAAGTTGTGTTTGATAGTATTAGCTATGGCACGGAACCTCTCCAATGGAGTACGCGCTGACTGTAGATACCAGAGGCAGAAGAGATGAGTAAGCAACAGATAAAAATGGATCACGGATTCAGATCAGGAGAAGAGCTAAGGAAATTGCCACATAAAAATGATGTGCATGCAACATTTTGTATCTCTAAAACAAGCTGCAGTTACCATGAAGTTGGCAGATAATGTTATCGTTACATACATCGAATATTAATTATTTATTATTATACCAAGCTTACGTACATTATGATCACACCATATGTCGCGCAACTTGCTATACTTTCAATATTGACAATACCAAGTATATTTACCTTTCCAATAACTGATGGGTATAATTGTATGACTCCGTGGATGGGTGATTGTAAATGCATAAAAGATTTTCACATTTAATTTGATTCATAATGGTATATGCATGACTGAAAATGGGTGGAAAAGGAAGACCACCATCGACATCCATTGCACGGAGAAGACGAAAGACCCACATAATTATTTGTAACAATTATCATTTCCAGTCTTAAAGTCAAAAGTGGACTATTCTCGTAAATGATTTAATCAAATTAACGAGCAGGAAGCAGGGGATGAATTAATTAGGTGTATAAAAAGGCTCACACAAACAATAGCAACATGCCTGCTGTACACCTTCACCATACCTGTAATTGCAACCTTTGTGCGCCGCTGTGATGCTGCAAACGTGAACTACTAGTCGAAGATGGTGCTTCCTCCTCAGCTACTGATGTTACCGAAGTCATTTCATCTATGGCTCCATCCTCATGTCTCATTCCTGTCCCGTCTACAACCTCATCTTCAGCTCCTTGGTTATCCTCACCATTACATTCTTGATCCTCGTCTTGTGAATGCTCATCGTTACCTATTGAGGTATCACTCACGTGTACAGTAGGCGGAGGCGGGTTGGGAGGTGCTGGTGGTATCGCCTCCATGATGGTTGCACCTCGCCGTTTCTGCAGTGCAGGATTGGTATAATCACTGTGCTCATCTTGCTCATTATCTTCGTTCGCTTCAGGTGAATTAGTCTCCATGGCTCCAGTTAGTTCAGCATAGAATATGCAACTCCTTGCTCTTGTATAATGTACAGTCACGTAGGCTTGTATAAATATTGGATCATAATGAAGTTAGTTTCTTGCTCTATGGCGAATTAGGCACGTGGCACAAGTACTGCATTCAGCAATTGCTGTGCCTACTTGTCCAAACAGGCGAATTGTTGTTTGAGTGTATGTAGCAGCTAGCGTCACGTACACATTTGGCAAGATGGATGTTATAAAAGACGATGTTTAGATGCGCGCTGTTACCATTCACCACGGGTTTCGGAAGAATCCTCACTGTGACGTCATAAATGACGCGCGCGTATAAAACGTCATTAAGTTGAGAGGCGCCCTCATTGGTCCATTATGCTCGTTGCGCGTATTTTTACACCTGTGCGAATTGCGTTGTTTCATTATCATTTAGGTATAATACAAAATAATTTTGTTAACGGTCATAGAACAGCACTCACATTATTTTCGTCTGATCCAGCATGTGCATAAAAATTAATGATAAACCTTTGAGCTCAATCGGACATCTGAGTCCCGAGAAAATAGCGAATGACCCGACTAAATTATTCTTATAAAACAAAAAGAAGAATTTTTGTCTTGCCAAGATCAAACATGTTTTTGGTGTTTGATTTTACTCTTTCTGGATAAATACACGTGATCAGGCGAAACGTTTAACGATATGTTTCTACCACAGATGAGCCACTGGGTAAGAACTTTAGAGGGAATACTCCTTAATTTATTACTGAAATCAAGAAACCGTTCTGGATTTTCTTCAGATGATGTTACTATTAGTATTACTAATGATATAATTTTCATACATTTTTTCTGGATTTTTTTTTTTGGAAATTTAAAAACACATTACATAATGGCCTTTGCTGTATGCATCAGTAATATCGTTTCCATGTTTTAAGTGCGTCATGTACTGCTCAGCCTGAATTACAAGTTGTCGCGTCGAGAGACTGTTTTCGAGTCTAATGTCAAAGGTCAAACATGTGAACAGAAACTGCTTACCGCATCGCTGCCGCATTGCAACTTTTGAGCCGACGAATTTCAAGAAACTGGTTGTTATATCTCGTTATCTGATATCTGAATCATGTCTTTTGACAGTTCTTCATTTGGTGCTGGTGGAGGAGAAGGTGAAGATGCAGAACTGAAGGCATTTCTTGCCATAGAGGGTCAAAAAGCTAAATTCCAGGTAAGCAAGTGACAAACCGCATTACTTTACATTGCATCCATTTCGTGAAAAACCTTCCTCCATACACGTACACGGCTACGGAGGAATAAGAACGGGAAAGAATTCCACTGATGACCATTACGGAAAAAGGATTATATCCTCCAAGAGTTAACTTATTGGATACAAACTATGATGAACTTCAATCTCATGTGTGGAAAACTTGGGTAGCATGTCTGAAAAGTGAGTTTTACAGGGTTTTTGACCTACAAATTGTACACTTCCAATATAGCGGCAGCCATCTTGCTCAAAACGCCCTCTGTTGGTTCCATAGAGTTATGCACAAATTATGGTCATCAGTGGAATTCTTTCCTAAGAACGCAACCATAGTGATAGTATACTGAGAAGTGATTCTGTACAAAATTTGTGGGAAGCATCAATATGTCGGGTTCATTCGGAAAAATATGTTTAAAAAAAATTTTGAACTTGAAGTGTTTCTATAAATGCTTAGTTAATTTATATGCAGTTTATTCAAGCAAACATCAGAACTTCAGGATATGTTCAGAAGATTGTTTTAGTGACTGTTCATGTTATGTTATGGTGAATGGCATGGTGGCACATGTGTGATGTATCGTAACCTTTCTAAATGATAATTGAGCATTTGACTGGGACGGCAGCTTCATATTATTTACCAGCAATATTAAATGAGGTTCATGTGCATTTATTTATAATTGCTGATAATTGTGTCAAAAGCTGAAAGGTTCTATTGCCAACCCCTTCTCTAAGAACAAAGAGAATGTTGTGCTTGCATCATGAAACTTTGACTTTGTATACAAATTTATAATAATGATTGTCCTGTTGTTCATTGTGTACAGAATCAAGTGCATATGTTCACGGATATTTGCTGGGACAGGTGCATTGATAAACCCAGCAGTAAACTCGACGGCAAGACAGAGACCTGCCTCGTCAACTGTGTGGAGAGGTTCATCGATTCTACACTAACAATGACCAACAGATTCCAGCAACTTATCAACAAACAAGCAGGACAATGATGGATGTCAAGAAACTCTAGACTCTCCTCAAAGGTTATTGACAGGAGCTATGAGAATGATCACTACATGATTGATGATGGAGGGTGGTGTCAGTCAAATGAAAGCCTTGAATTTAGACTAAGATGTTTCATCTCCACATTGCAAAGCGGTACCATCTACCGTTATACATCTGAACGGTCACCACATCAGTTTAGCAATAAATTTGAGGATTTCAAATCAATTCAATGTAAAATTTGACTTATCTGAGTTTATTATATTTTGATAGTTAGCATTTCAGGGTTCAGTAAACAACAATTTGACACACTTTTAAGAAGATGATGCTAGTGAAGGAATACGAATGCTGCAGCAGCATCAATGATTCTAAGTACAATCAAATACACTGACCTTCAGCTGACACAAATTTGATATCAAACCTCTTAAGATTTAATAGTGTTTGGCTTGTCAATTTCTTCCATTTTCAGTCTTTAGAATTAACTTTAACAACCCCGAGCCTGGAGCATTTTATCCCATAGTGTCATGATGTCATCACTCATCAGCATTTAATGAGAATAGGACACAGATTGGTCAATTCCAGAGATTGCTTTATTAGTGATATTGTATATACATCGGATGGACTCAAGAATGTTCCTAGCAAAAGGATGAAATATTAATTAATAGGGTACTTTTATTTTTAAGAATTTATAATTCTTATGGCTGATTACCCCACTGGCAAACGAGCATTAATAATTAATTAACTGAAGGTTTGTGAAATCCATATGCAGTTTGAAAGTACACAAGAATTGTCCAACTGTTAAATGTGTGTTAGATTGTATCTTGTGAATTCTTAATTTTGCAGTTTCAGAGATAGGAATATTGACATTGATATTCAACCAGTTATTCTCAGATTTGACCCCCACTGGATATGTGGTATTTAGAATCTTTTGTTAAAGCCCTTACAATTAATACTATTGTGTGTGAATAATAGGAGAAATGAATGAATCCTTTATTCATTGTAGTTTTTAAAGCCTGAATTAAATTGTGTGTAAATGAACTGGTTATGTATGACTGAGCACCTTCACTATCATTGGTCCTGTTTGCAAATCACCAAACCACTCTGGGTTTTACCTATTCCCATTTATAGTTTGAGGTAGTCTAGATTATGGATTCCTTGTAAATAGCTCAAACCATACCCTGGACATAAACTCAGGGAGAGAAATATAAAGTGATAAACCTACGGAAGGCTGTTACTATAATTTGCTACCACAAGAAGATAGGCAGTCCATCGCAGCGAGCCAGATGTAGCAGGCTATCTAGAACTATCAGCATATCCAATACGTCAACCACTGGACATAGGCATAGCACACCTCGCTTTAAGTCACTCGGATTGTACCAACCTTGGTCAAAGAAATGGAATAAGAAAAGTTTACAATGAATTCACTGAATATTCATCAAGGAATAGGAACAAATTGAGCTTCATTTTTGTTTGTTTTGTTTTGTCAACCTAGACTGGTTCAGAGTCGTGGTTGCTCTCTGTATCCATTTTGCGAAATATGTCTTTGACATTTTGTTCTAAGATTTCATTTGACACAATCTCACGACTTCTGTGTTCTCAAAGAGGCTCAGTAAAACATTGGGTAGTTAAATAACTTCGAGAAGCTGCTATTAAAATTTGGTATCTATAAAGAAGTCGAGAGATCACCATCGTTTGCCAGGTAAATCAGGTTGGCAGAGTATTTACAAGGAACTATATTGCAGAGCTCATAGCCAACATATTGAGGTTGAATAACTCAGTTGGTAGAGCGCGTGCACGGCGTTCTGGAGGTCGCTGGTTCGAATCCCGTTCTAGTCAGTTTTTTGTTGGCCTTTCAGTGACAAACCAAAATGGTTTAAATATTGATAAATGTTACCTCTCTTCATTGCATCAGTCGTAGCCGCCTCAACATCCTGCATTATCCCATACCGTCCTATCATGTCGTGTACAAACTGTGGATGACGATGCTTTAACCAACCATAACTCCTGAGTACGTCCATGACGTTATCATATCGCCTTTGTAGAATGGAACGATCGGTCTGATCTGAGTGTGTACGGATCATGATTTCAAGATTGCCTGGTGTATGTAATAAGAAATAATCCAAATTATTTCATCATCTCTCACGGTTGCTTTGCCAATTTTAAAATATGAATTTTACAAACTTTGAATATATAATGCGTTTCTGAACGGTAGGCCCATAGGACATAAAGAAAACTACCGTTCGCCTTTGGCACAGTTATTCGAATTAAGAATAACGCTTTTAAGCAAATTAACGGCGTTTAAAATTTATTTGAACCAAATTTCTGCAGTTAATTGCGGATTTTGATTTTGATAATAGTTCCATTATAGTCATATTTGAAATCGTCATTTTACCTAAATTATAGCCAAATAGCATCTCCTTTCCTTGAAACACAAATGCCAATATTCGTCTCTCAGCTTGGAATGCGATCTCGCCAAGAATCGTCTGACTGGGATCACCAACTAACAGATTCTTGCTACTTGCTCCTTCATCAGCTGAAGACTGGAGCGGGAACTGAGTCAGTGGTGTAGGCGTTATAGACTGTGCTCTCAAATCGTACCACTGACCACTATTACTTGGTGAATCTACTGCCGCTAGTCTACGAGAGGCGGCAATGGCTTTCCAGACTCTGAACCGCTGGACTGCTTTTTGCCGCTGGCTGGTCATGTAGGCCTTCGTTTCGGCGTGATGAGTATCGAACGCGCGCGCTGCTTTCTCCAGACGTTGAAGACGTGTATCTAAACCATCCGAACCGACTTCACGTGAAGATGCACCTTCGGACGACTTTTGAAGTCCAGATCTAGGATCACGAGTTAAGGCAGCGATGTCCTGTCTGTGTGCAGCTGGCATGTGATGGCTATTTTCAACAGTTGTCTCATCTTGTTTAGTCCTCCGTGATGTTGTCACTTTCTTCTTGGAGGACGAAAAGGGCGGTCTGAAGGAGCTGTCCATGTTTGGACTGAGCCATTTAGATGTATCGTCCGGGATGGTAGAAGATGTTGGACTTTTTAAATGTCGGTCATTTACTGGAGTTGTGAGAGCATCAGCGAGAGTCCGGCGTCTCCATGGTATATCATCTACTTCATTCTTCTCTTGGACAGATGGAATGGCTCGCTCAGTTGCACTTTGCAGCAGCATAGTTGTAAGTCTGCCTGCTGTATCGGGGTCTTCCTCTAACAGACCTTTGTCTCCAAACCATGAGATGACGGTGCTTATAAGAGCAGCCTGCTTCAGGTTGGAGTTGCTCTGTATCAGGTGAATCTTCTGCCTGAGAAGTTGATTCTGATCAGTAAGAATGCCGACATCATGTCTCAATTGATCAACAACTTCTGAGTTTATCTCTGATCTCTGTAGATGTGAAACATGTAACTCCCATCCGGCAGTAGCAGTGGATGCTTCTGATGCGTCATGACCACTGTCCACGGCCGTACTGTCCATGTCATAATTTCTTGATCCATGACCAGTAGGGGTTGTGATTTCTGAAAGTCGTAACGGTGACATGATCTCTCTTGCCTCATCTGGAGATGCCACAGGCCCATATTCGGGAATCGGATTCAACTTACTGTCCGCCATGTCCCGTGTTCTAATTTCACGGCCTCACGGCTTCATGATGGCCATTTTATCTCCAACATTTCACATCTTTTTTCTTACAAAGCTAATTCTCCATCGGTATTATTAAATCCAAACAAACTCATCACCATCCATTGTTTTAAAGTATTTGTGTTGGCATTGCGTCATTATACTTCTTTTCATTTCCCTATTTATTGCGCGTGAAACATAGCGCGTCTAGCCTGGGAACGCGCTGCATGATTATTGGCGTCATGCAGCGCGTCACAGTGATGTCACAATGGTATAGTCCGTCAAAAATCATGACGTCATTTCACTCAAACGATAAAAAAAAAGATAACTTGACTGATAAAATGTATCAATCGAGTTAAAAAAAAAAGAAGAAAAAAGTTCAGAAATTATCCAATTAACTGCCACTTCCCAGCACCCAGCACATTATAATATGAAAATATGACTACTGCTATAAGCAATTAACTTTTGTGCTCTGTCAAATCCCACTGAATTTCGCCATAACAAGAAATGCTCCACTTCCTTTTAATAATCGGCCCAATTAATATCATAGGCACTAGGCCGAATCCTGTCTATATTGTACTGATAATTACAAAACCTCGTCAATAAACACAATTTATGAAACATCTTTTCTTCAAAATTTCTTTATTTACACACCTCATCCTAATAATTCATAGGCTTGTTAATGTAAACCTTCAAAATCTAAATAAAGTATGGCTCTCCTATGATGATTAAAATAAGTAAGCATTGTACATTTTCATGTATCAAACATACAGTGCCCAATGTTTGTCTGATTTGACAACTAAAAGATTTAAATCTCAAAATGCTAGTTTTGTGGGGTAGGAAAAGTTATCAGCTTTCATTTTACATCTTACACAAAACAAAAACAGACAATTTGCGTGTAATGTTACGTTGTTACGATTAACTCTTAACAGGATTTTTGTTCCATTATTAATGGATTTCAAATGAAAATATCTAGTTTTGGGCATCAAACTGACCTGAATGTACAATGCAGTTGTACATCTTTGATGCGCATGTTCAGAACTCAGCAATAACTGATTCAGATTCCTCACAATTTAAATCAGACTTTCCTCTGTACTATAATGTACATCACATCAAATTACAACTTGTTAATTTTTTTCTTCTAATTTTTAATTTATACATAAAATTGACCTTCATGTATGCATTTACAAGGTGCTAACTCAATCAAATATTCTAATAATACAAATTAATTTGTAATAATTGATACAAAAAATACATAATAAGGTAATTACATAAATTAAATAAACAGATGATGCAGTCTCCTATGACTCCAAGTTTCACTATTACAAACATTCAATTGTACATAATTTGGGAGAGAAATTTGAACAGTGACCTAGTACAAGGTTGAATGCTCTGGACATTACACTTAAAACAACATTCTGCTTATAACAATAAAAACTGTCCTTTTTTCTGTATTACTTCATTCCTGATATAACAATGTTACTGTTTCTAACATGGTCCCTACAAAGTCCCAAGGAAATTAACGAGGTTGGATTGCATTAAAATTAACAAATCTTCAATCTTCAAGCTTAATACTTCAATGATACAGGAATGTAAGATTTCATAGATCTTGGGCCAATAAGTGACTGCTTCCCTGGCTCCGCCCCTTTTAATGAGCTATAATTGATTGATATATATATTGCACATTTATGACAGGTGTATTGATGTTGTGTGCTATGATGATAGATATTTCTTAGCTAGGTACTGAGCTCGCTTATCGAATGCAGCAGATTTGATGGGTGTACTGGGCTCGTAGAATGGATTCATGGAGTACTGTAATACAAGAATAAAACAACAAACATTTCAAATTACAAAATGACACACATAATGTCAGTTCACTCATATTATATTGAAGGCTATATATCTGTTCCGATTAAAGAGAAACAAAAATACCTTTCTTCTCTTTTTAATTGATAGCCTCTAGCTGTAAACGTTTCTTTCAGTATCATTATTAAATCCTGTTTAAGTTTCATTCTCTAAATATAATTTTTTTTAACAATTTATGAGATACAGTACCAACTTGGTAGACCATACTTAAATATACAGTTTGAAGAAATTAAGAAAGATTATACATGACAACATGAAACAAATTAAGTACCAAATATGAAGTTTTACACGTGAAAAAGAAAATAATATTCTTTTCATTACCTTGATGAATATTTCGTAGACCTCTGAGAAGAAGTTCTTAATGCCATCTTCATTTTTCACATCATGAAGAACAATAAATCGCATCCGTGAGAAAGAAGAAAGTTAAGGAATATTCATCTTTTACAATTTCCAATCATAATGTAACTGGTTTTAGTTACAACCTTTGTCAAGTATTGAAGTCTAAACACTACTTACATGTGTGCATGTATATATCTAAATGTATAAAAAGGATATTTCCAGCAGTGACAAAGGCAGACACGAACCACTCATTGAATTTATCCACGATTTTCAGATACCTGGAATAGGAACAAAAACAATCATTAATCGTCATAAATTTAAAACTCACTTTGTTTCAACATGTGCCCACCGACATACTCACATGTTACTTGTTTACACATGTGCCTACCAACATACTCACATGTTATTTGTTTACACATGTGCCCACCAACATACTCATATGTTATTTATTAAATTTTGTTTACACATGTGCCTGCCAACATACTGTTATTTGTTCCCCACATGTGTTCACCAACATACTAACATGTTATTTGTTCCCTACATGTGTTCACCAACATACTCACATGTTATTTGTTCCCCACATGTGTTCACCAACAAGATCCAGTGCAGCATGGGCAATGAACTGATTTAAATGACGATGGTCGTCCTTCTACATATAAAAAGAGAAAGATGATCAAAGTTATTGATGTTAAAGATTCATACATGATAAAAGCTTTGTGACTTGTTTTCAGATGAAAACCTGGGACTGACTTGACCTTAGCTTAGTTGAGATGATCGTATTCCTTGCTCAGTCACCATGACAGACCAAGGGTTATGATCGTCACAACTAAGTCGACCTAGGACCACTAAGATAAAAGTGGACATAGTTACTAGATTTAGGACCTACATTTAGTTGGGTTGGTTGGTACCATGGTCTGAAGGAATAAAAGGGACCAATTTGCAGGATTGGATCCGTGATGACCTGGAACTGAGTTGCCTTCGCATTGAATTGACCCAAAAGAAATAAATGCATGATGGGATTGAGAGTTACTGCCTACTCGATACTAATTACTATTCTCATGGTCGGTAATACGTCACTTCCTGGGACTATCTAAGCACTAATCAAGATGTACCAGTAAGCACAAGCCAGCGTATTGTGTTATGCATTTATTGTTTTCACTCCAGCTCCAGCCAGCGGTTCAGTGACCTCGGGTCACAAAAAAAGCCAGGATTGGGACCATGAGAACTATTTGCTCAATAGGGCTCCGCGCTCGAGCTATTCATACAATACGCCCTTTATATCGACAGCTATAGTTACCCGGATGTTCGGACAAATATCACAACGTTTATATGTGTAAGTTAATAGGGCAACGTGTGACTTGTTTGTCCGCACATCTGAATGTGACGTCACGAGCGCGGAGCCCTATTGCAGAATACACCGCCACTCACCTCTCCCTCATTGAAGCTGTGTACAATGTCGTTCTTGACCGCTCATATGTTTATGCACAGGGTTTTACAGTGGCGGGGTATTCTGAAATTACTCCGAATTAGTTGTGATGATCGTATTCGAAACCCTTGTTGCAGTTGCAGTGCCAGTGGTCCGTCAAGGCAACATGGACAATCATGGAGGAAGAAGAAGGCATTCCTCCATGCATAGACCTACATCATATACATGTATGGGTTACGATCATCGCAACTAGCCACTGCACTTGACATGATATTTCTTCTAGTTCTACACACATGACATAGGCAAAGCACTGTTAACTGTAAACTGGTAAATGGTACAGCCCCCTAAACTACACACACAATTGGCTGCTTTTTATACAACCTTTGAAGTATCAGCTCCCTTCTGCTGTGGGCTGAATTCCATCTCGAAAACTGGGTTGTCATAATGGCCAACAATCACAAAATAATAGCTCCACGACATTGTCAAAATTAAGTATTTTCTCGCTCGTCTTCCAACCTAAATCAGCATGAACAACATCAGCAAATAGATCGGGGAAAATAATATTAACTATTTCCTGTAATAATTCTTTCGAGTTATCAAACAGTCGTTGATAATTAATTGGCCAATCAAAATGCTTCTTTCATCCCGCGCCACGGATTAGGCGAATTTCTCCAAATAATTGGTAGCATTCCGCTGAAGTAAGTAAGTGCATTTTTTCATTATTGCAATAAAACGTCAAGAACAGTTTTCAAAAAATTAAATCAAAAAACGATTTATTAATTTCATTTTTAATTGTTCGCTTGTTTCCTCAACCAACCGTCCATAACGAACAATACAAGGTATATAACGGACCTACTTATAACACATTTCCAGATTCATCCGCCTCCTAGGGCAAATTTCAAGATGGCTACTTTTCCGGAGTAAACCCGAATCGAACATCAAATTTCGTCTCGTGCTGTTTTCTGCAAAAGCAAGCGCTGCATCTCTATCACAGTAACACAGAATGTGAGTATAAATATCATACATTAGGGCTGTAGGTACCTTAGTTGGTGCCTTGGGCGAAATATCTGTGAAAACCTGCTAAAACCTCTGTCGTTGTCATGGTTTTTTACCAAGCGGGAAGTGGTAGACTGTCACTCAATATAAATCACATGTAAAATTGCAGGCCCGCGAAAAATGGCCCTGTCGTAATGCAAGTGACATGACTCAAGTCAAATCCTTACTGTTTACAGATCAAGCTGGATGAGTATTCCGCATTGCGCATGTTAAGAATGGGCAGGTAGGCCTATATGTTGATTGCATTTTACGGGGAATGTTTGTCTCGAAATTCCAGGTCACAGCTGTTCAGCCTTCAGTTCAGGGCTAAGTAATTTAACTTCTGGTTTCACAGGCTGGCTACAGTAGTTCATGTCAAGCACTTCAAATTGTTTTAATAAAACAAAATAACCCTTAAGATCAATTGTGTTATAAAGATTATGTCCCACACGATAATCAGGATGCTGTCCCAATTATCATGATTATAAATAATTCTCAGTCCCAGATTCAAGACAGCGTTAAACTTAAAGCTTTTCATGTTTGTCCAGCAAAAGAAAATCTTAGGGCCTATATATTTAGCAAAAGATGCCAGTTTTTCAGATGTAGTTTTTTAGGCATCACTTAAAAAATTCCATCATTGCAGAAAATTAATTAGTCTTCTCATTGATATAAGTGTTTTTTTGATGATTGATAGTTTTGATTGATTTACTGCATACTACATAGCTTGTTGTGCAGACAATGGCTACAGGCGGAGCATCTATGTTGAGGGGTGTGACCTCAGAGCCAAGAATGAGGTCATCTGCTTCAAGGGTCAATCGTCCACTAGGAGGCATCGATGACAACTTTCGCTTGAATTGGATTGGTGAAAAAGATGAGGACAGACCTAACAACTATGTAAGATATGGTTGGAACTTACCAGTGCTTAATTGATAGATTCTGGGGCCAATTTCATGGAGCTGCTTAAGTACCAAAAACTTTGGTGAATAAAATCAGTATGCCAGCCAAAACATGAATGTTATGCTCAGTAAACAATGGCCAAATACAAGTCAACATCACATGAAAATTTGGTTGCCAATTCTGTTTGATCAAGAAAGACTTTTCATGCTTGATCAAATTTTGTGCTTATGCAGCTCTATGAAATTGGCCCATGGTGTGAAAATCGGTTCGGCTAGGAGGTTTGGCCGAGTCTGAAACAGTGTGAACCCTCTTATGCATTATTTGCCCATAAAATAGTGAAATTAACTTCTTTATATACGGCAAAGAATGGTTCCGGTTTTTCCGGGATCTGGATCTGGATCCTGATTTAGGAAATCTTGTATTCCTAAAGGAATGAGGATCTACAGTCTTACACTATTAAACATGATTCCTTGGCATTATCTGTACACTCACCCGAGTCTTTTTGATTTACCAGTGGGACTGGAAGCCTAGCTCAACATTTGCTGAGCCATCTTTGGAAAGACGTCCAGCAGCTGCAGCATCATCAGGCAAGAAGTCCAAGACCAAGAACAAGGACCGTGAGAAGACAAGGTCTGCAGCAGGAGCTTCTCCGATGCAGGAATTACTCCAGTCAACGCCTCCTAGTAGAGAGACTAGTAAACGTCACACACCAGCCACATTCCCTCGTACTCGTAACGTGGCCAGTGCACGTGAACGGGTAGAGCTTGAACTATTGAGACAACATCTATCGTTCAGTGATATGGAAGATGTACGTACATTGAAATATATTAACATTATGCCATGACCTACTATCCAAATGTTTCTCGGGAAATAATATATGGACGATTGTGAATTTGTGCTTAAAAAAAGATGTTTCCAAATATGTTCTCACTTATTCAGGAAGTATACTTTTATTAACCATCTTGATGAGATGACAAATCTTGAAATTCCCAAGGTCTTTCACTTTTTGTTTTGCTGACCTTTTAAATATTGAAACTCGATTTTACAAGTAATTTAGCTGGTCCAGCCACTTCGTTATAATAAGAGTATACTGTAGATTTTGTTGCTAGAAATCATTGATTGATTAAATAAGTGATTTGTGTTTGTTTTTGCAGATGAGCATGGATGGACAGGTTGTAGCAGCTAATAATGTACGTCGTGATGTCAGAGCTAAGACCAGGAAAGCTCCGCCCCCTCCTCCTTATGTTAATCTTCCTGATGACATGCTCCTCCTACGGGATACCAGTCAACCAAGGACTCTATCTAGCAATGAATCTAACCATGTCAATGAAATGGTAGGGAACCAACTAAGATCAATTGCCTATTGTATGACTATACAATAAACAAACCATGACATTGATAATGCTGTGCTTTTACCTTTTTGAGTTTGTGTAATTTTGCCGTTTGGTTTATACGGAAAAAACATAATGTTGCAACATATTGTGCTTTGTTACTGTTATTAATCTGTTTGCTTCAAATGTCTGTGAATATGGATCAACCTATACCATATCTTTACTGCTGGTTGTATTTTTATATTTCAGCCTGACAGAAACCAGATTGTTGCAAGACTTATGCAAATTAGGGTGAGTTTCTTTATGAATTTTAATGAGTGTCACAGGGAAAGATTCACTAATTATACTTACTTTACTAAATGGTCGTACTGAAGAACGAATAGAAGAATGAATACTGTCTTTGAACAGATTCATCTGGATTGTAGATTGTTATTTTTTTGGAGATTCATTATGTCAAATCCAGTGTAAAGATGGAATATTGTACTCACTATTTAGTGATGTTTCACTGATAAGCTATCAGTTTCATCAGACTGCTGACTCATACTGCTAATTTCTGGATTAGTGGCAATATTCTAGATTGGATTGAATCCTACTTGTCTGACAGAAAGCAGATAATTGAAATCGATGACATTGTCTCGGAGGAATTCAGGGTGCCCTTCGGTGTTCCTCAAGGGTCACGTCTCGGCCCTTTGTTGTTTACATTATACACGAGTCGTCTCCTGACAAATATCCAAAATAAGTTTCCGGGTATCAACTGTCACTGCTATGCAGACGACACACAATTGTATCTTTCGTTCTGTCCTGGTTCACCAAATGAAAATGATTGTATTTCACTTCTGGAAACATGTATTAGTTATATTAGGACCTGGATGTTACAAAACAAACTGAAGTTAAATGATAGGAAAACTGAACTCTTGGCCATTGGTACTCCACGTCAGGTTTCAAAATTCAGGGCACGGGATATTTCAGTAGGCGACTGTGTTATAACTCCATCTGATACTGTTAGGAACCTAGGTGTTTTATTTGATACCAACCTAAATATGGAAGCCCATATAACTACCGTAATTTTCGGAATATAGCCCGCGGCTAATGTGTTGATTCTCACGCTGAAAAATGTCTCTGCGGCTTATATTAAGGGCGGCTAATGTGACAACATCTGAAGAATAAAATCAACTACACTATAAATGTACGTACACGTGCATGATTGTGTATGAAATGTTGAAAGCTTGAGCGGTCAGCCAGCGGACTGTACACGCAAGTAAGTATTGTTAACGCCGCACAAATCGTGTGGTGCGTCTGTTCGTTTTTGTGTTATCCATGCATATTCGTTCGTTTTTGTGTTATCCATGTACGTTACGCTAATGCGATGCTGAGCAACCTGCACGCACGCACGCACGCACGTGACTGGGACTTGACTACACGGGTCCACAGTTGCCTATAATATTACACGCACTACCCGTGGATACCGGTAATCTCTGTCGAGGCTGGCTCATGTGCGTTACGTGCAGACATAAAGTTAACGTTTTCTTCTATGGGATCGTCGATTTTTGTAAGGATTTTCAAGATGTTTCATAAAAACAGAATTTACTGGCTGATTAGCAATAACAGTTGTTGACATACATGAGCTTCAACTTTAGAGTCTATTGAGAGTCTGAATTAATGCATTCACGCACACATATCACAAGTCGGCACATCAAAATAAAGCGATCAATCCGCAGGTGGGTACTTCACTACATACGCCGATGAAACTGATTTATTTTTTGTTTCGGCTGAACCCCGATAAAACCATGGCTTGTAAGGGAGAGCAGTGCCATGGTGGTAAACAAAAAACGGTTTAATAAATAATTGAACTATCCCACAGCAATCATGTGACGCCAAAAATAATAATATTAATAATCGGAAGCGTAAAGAATAATATTCCCCTTTTTTAAATATAATATTATAGCACCCTCTCTTGACTTATTTTAACAAATTAAAAACGGAAGCGAAGTCGCTCGGCACGATTTGTGCGAGTGACATACTTACGGACGTAAGCGATTCTTCACAACAGTTGATGCCGTCTACTTCCGATTCAGGTCGTAAATTAACTCTTGAAGCAGTATCATTTATTTATTAATTCATCATCATATACATGAACATTATTTAATGACATATACCAACATAAAATCATGCATGTTCGCTTTGCTTGAGATTTTATAATTGAAGAGAAACAAACAGTCCTTTTCAGGACTACCAAAAACACAAAAGAGAAATTATTGTATGTCTGCTGGCCCCATAAAATTATTAATCATATTATCGCTTCTGTGCAAATTAATAAATACCGCTGGTTAAAGTTTATTTCAGTGTCGCTGGTTCGCGCGTTAATCACGCTTTGTAAATAGCATGTGTAGGCCCTACTGGAACGATACATTTTACCGTACGTCCACAATGAAAACATACACGTGCAGGCCTGACATTGTCGGCAAAAAAATAATGCGGCAGGCAATACGCACCAATTAATAGTGGTCCCCGTTTTTGCCCGTAAGTAAAAACTGATTTCCCCATATAAACATCAAAATAATGTGTTGTCATTAAGAATTCGTGAACACTTTACCGGCGTCTTTGCTGACTGATTATGCACTTGTAAGTGCCACAACCAGCACTAGGCACAATAATACATAAAATATAATGTGATTACTGTACATCGTCCGTGTCCACGCGGGTGCGGCTTATAAACCATTGCGGCTTATACAGTAACTTTAAATCTTAATTTCCTGATTTTTGGGTGCTGCGGCTTATAACCCACGCGGTCTATATTCCGAAAATTACGGTAGTACTTGCAAATCAGCCTATTTCATGATATATAACTTGAGACGTATTCGTAAATACTTTGATAAAGATACAATGAAAACAGTCATTCATGCGTGTGTCACTAGCAAATTAGACTACTGTAACAGCCTACTGTATGGGCTGCCAGATCCACAAATTTCCAAGCTTCAAAGGGTCCAAAATACATGTGCACGACTTATCTATAATCTCCCCAAGTTCTCTTCAGTCACCCCTCTCCTTAAGGAACTACATTGGTTACCCGTTCGACAAAGAATCACTTTCAAAATACTAATGATAATTTACAAAGCACTGAATGGTCAAGCCCCAAATTACATAATTGAACTACTGAATCTAAAATCTGAATCACATGGTCATAACTTACGTAGCAGACATGACAAATTTACACTACAAATACCCTCATATAGAACAAAAGTTACTCTTGGAGATAGGTCATTTTTGTGTGCAGCCCCCAGGTTATGGAATGTATTACCACTTGATATAAGGAAAGCCCCTTCTCTCGCAAGTTTCAAATCTAAACTGAAATCTCATTTGTTCAATAGCATTAACTAGCTTCTATGAGCTCTTAAAGCGCAATAGAATATATTTAAATAATTGTTGCGCTTTATAAATCTTTATTATTATTATACCACTGCTCAATGTCCTTTTATTGACGTTGGAGACTGCTGTAGAGGGCGTGGTAATGAGACCATCAAAGATGTTATGTAACTTAAATGAATACTGATAAATTGGTCAAATCCAAGATCACAGATTTTGAAAATGGCTTGAAAATACCTGAAGGATGTCGTTGCCAAGTCCTAATTGTGACTGTGATCTTCTTGTTGATAGGATTACATGAAGCAAGCTTCCTCTATGATGGCTAATCTGAACGTTACACCTGATAGCTCTGATGAACAGGTGGATAAGCTAGTACGTCTCCAAGGTCACCTACAGGAGCAGGAGAGAGGTTACCTAGCCTTGCTGGAGAGGATGTTATCTGATGATACTACTGGACGTAGAAGCCATAACTCCAATGAATCACAGTCTACATCAATAGCTGAGAGTGCCTCCATTAACATTGATGCACAGTCTGACGTATCAGAAGCCACAACAGTAAGTCAATATTACATGTGATCTTAACTTACTCCTTGCATATTCTACATTGTTCAAATTATCGGATCAGTGATATATGATGTTAAACACAAATTACCGTTGCTATTTTTACTGATTGGTTGGTTTGCTACAATGTACATGCATTGTCTGACCTTCAAAGATGTATCTTCCTGTGAGAAAGGACATCAGTCTTTTGTATGATATTCATGTATCACATTCAGATGTTGGCTCTCTTTGTATAGATCAAACATAGTTAGCATACCATCCTAGCCGATAGTATGACACAGTGTCTGATATAGATATAGCATGGAATTGTATCTAATACATACACATACCTACCTTCCCAATCCCCGCACTCTCCCCACACTGTTTTTAATCCTCACAAATGATGTTAAGGAGGGGACATTTACCGCACGTACGAGACCCAAGATAGAGAGTCATCTTGGAAACTACTCAGATGGCGAGTGTGCCAGCGGATCTGAAGCATCCTTAGACCTCGGGGATGACGCGTCTTCCATTAGTAGTCGCAACTCTGAATTTGCTTCAGGTTTTGGGACAATTGAACTTCACGAACAATTCACTGCCATGCTTAAAAAGTACGAGGAGCAAGAGGAACAGGATGAGATGCCGGGTAACCTGGAGACTGTTGCTAAGAGACAGGATGATGAAGCGGAGGAGGAAGAGTTGGCATCTGCTCTGTCTACTCTAACTGCTCATTCTGTGGATCTAGTTGAGGTATGCAAGCCTCTTGTTACCCTGCAGTTCAAGGGGTGAGCCTGGTCAAGTGATAAATGGTTGGAGATGATCAGATTCTGCAGTCGTGGACTGGATGCTGCATGGGGATTGATTGCTTAGCCTCAGGCTAGCGGCATGTTGACACGGATTTGATTTTATCCAGGGGTTCTAAGATTCTATTTGAATCTTCCTCCGTAGCATGTTTCATTGAATGACCACTGGTTTATTGTTCGTCAGTATTTATGAGCTCTATAAATTTTTGTCCATTCAGGCATGGTCATTGTTCGTATAATTGCTTTTTATGAACAGGTTTTCTTCAACATTACTCGTCAAATTTGTTCCCTAAATTCAATCTTGCATGAGCACTGACATAGTTGCATAGCACAGCATGGCTTAGTGTATTGCTCTGTTAAATGAAAAAAAAAACATCGAAATTTACAGCCATTACCACATTGTCCAAACCTGAATGTGCACATTGCATTTCACAATGTTTTGTCAATAAGAATATGTTAAAAGCCATGGTGCTCAAGCAACAGATTTGATTTTCTACACGGCCTTTTCTACCCTGGGTTATTTCGCATAACCTCTGCTTCTATTCTGACATTCTTTTTGAAGTCCATTTTGGTCTGGCATGCTATTTTCTTTGTAATGTTCATTTTGGTGAATAATGGAAATACTGGGGCGAGCATATGATCATGATATGAACTTTCAACTTTAACACACTTTTCTCAGCTTCTTGATTGATCATTCCATCTAATTCTCAACTAAATTCTGACTTTGGAAATTATTTGTTAATGATTGGGTATGTAGGATTTAACACCGTCCAATCATACTACTGTACCTACATGGATTACATGGTCTGCATGCTTTAGGCTTGTTATCATTGATACAAATGAATGGTCTTGTAATGGTCTCTATGTTGGTTGAAAGTCTACGATTGAAGTTTCTTTCTAAATGACATTGGTATATCCAGTTGAATATGAAACATGACACTGCTAAGATTGTCCGTAAGATGAAACGTTTTCAACTGACCCAGTCTCACCCCTGGATACTGCTTCTATTTTTGAAATAATTAGAAATCCTACTATTTGAGTGGTCAAGCATAACTTCATTTGTTTAATTGTTGAAACCATTTGCTGTGTATACATTGTATATATTCCATTTCATTTGGGGTATGATGTAATCTAGATGGATCTGTTCTAGGTATTTGAGTGACATGCTGTTGACAAACTGCGTTTTGAAAGTTTATA